>JBBBDQ010028565.1:540000-697500 GCA_037127315.1 Ascarosepion bandense
CTTAGAATTGTAAATTATGCGACTAATTCTCCGATCAAAATGCTTACCAGCATCGTCAGATATGATCAGACATTTATACATTTTTTCTTCGTTTGTTTTTTTTTTCTTTTTGGTTGTTCTTGTTGTTTATTCAGCCAGACTTTAAATGACATACACTGCAAACAATGGCAAATTTCTATGTTCAATCATATTATGGTTGATGTTTAGGAACTTTCGTGTGTGATATATATTTGAGTAGAGGTGCACATGGTATATGCAAAAGTCATTTACACGATGTGAATTTGTGAATTGAAGACGCGGTTATCTTCTACGATAGTATGGTCTTGTATCGGAATGTTTATGTATACGATACAGTTCAAAGGGAGGAAAAGAAAACAGAAAAAAAACGAATTATTGAACATGATAAAATTTTCTTGATGTGTGTGTTCTTCGAGAATAAAAAAAATGACAAATTTTGTGAACATTATAAAACTTTCTGATGTTTGTTCTTTGAAAAAAGACAAAGAAAACAGAAAAGAAACTTTCAAAATTATGGATGCATTTTCACTGTCTGGGATCTTTGAAAATATAAGAAAAAACTTTTCAGATATTACAGAACTTTCTCTGACGTTGTGTTAAAACAAAAGAAAAAAGAAACAAAAAATAATAAAAATAACAAAATAAGTTGATGCTTTTCATGTTTCTCTTCCAATGCATTGTGCGTTATTTCTCATCTATATTTCTTCTGGTTTAAAATTCTTCGTTTAGGTATAACCGAGGAGTGGGTCGATGATATCAAGCTCACATAAAATAAAAAAAGAGGCGCCGTATACTGAAAGCAAATCAGTCTTTTATTTCGCTAGTATATAGGTTGTAATTAGCGCTTGAATGAACGAATGAATAAAGGAAATAAAAAAGAATGAATAAGGAAACCAAAATAAAACGATAAAATGATAAAAAATACAGAGATAATGTCAAACTGAAAAAGGCGAAGAATTGTTGCTGTGGCAGAGAAATGCTATAATTCAGTCGTGAAATTTTGAGATTGTGGCGGCCAGAAAATTTTGGAAGTTGACAAAAATACGCGAAAGATAAATCTTCTTGCGGTTATGTAATCATGCGTCATGGAAAAAAGATTTTCGAAATGCGACTTAAATGTGGAGTATGGAGAACCTAGTGAGGTTCAAGGTCACTCTCTGGTTGTAATTGTTTTGCCGCTTAACCATTGCTCTATGTCGGAGTGCACAACGAGCGTATGGAAGTGGAATTTAAAAAAGTCAAAAAAGGATGAAAGAGAAGAAAAGAAAAGCATATTTTTATGAAAATCGCGTTCTGGGTTGATTCGTGGTTGTGCCTAAGATGTGACTTAAAGTTCGCATCAAAAGAATGTTGCGTGTGAAGAATTAACAAAGTAGACTCTTGTGCATAATGTGAAAAGAAATGTATTTCACCTTAGATAATGATATTTATTTATTTTGCATGTGTTTTCGTTGATTATTTTATATATATATATGTTTTGTACAATGAGGTGGTTGTATTGTGGAAAGGCTTAGTTGTTGAAGAAATTCACTAAAATACTTGATAGACTAACATTTAAAATGATGATATGGAAGGGATTTTATATAGATTTTGCCCGGTGTAAAATTTCACCTAGAAATGTATTTGAATCTAATGACATAGGACCAGCAACAATTGAACAAAAAAAAATGTTGTTTTGAAATGCCAGTGAGTGTGAAAATCCAGGTGTGAAGCTAGCTTTTGTTTTAATAAGCACAGTGAGATCGAGGTAAAAACTACAGTAATTGAAATATAATAAAATGGAAGTGTCACGTGTTTCACGAATCAGACCTATTTAAAAGAGCGGTGAAACGGAGACTATACAGTATATATTTTGGATTTCGGTTCAAATTAGTGAGGCAGACTAGGGAGAGAACAGAAAAAGGCGCATCTAACTGCTGCCCTTGTATGCCTGTGTGCTGACACGCTGACCCGCTGACCCGCTGACCAACAGCCATCTCACTGAAAAACATTGTGGAAATTATATTGCGAATTTGTATTTATATACGCGTGCTGCTCTGCGACTCCAAAATGAAAGTGAAGCAGATTATCATTTTGGTCTCAATTTAATCTATGTCGAAGCAGTTAATTTTCGTCTGAAGCATTTTTTCAGAAGGATAATACAACATATCTATCTATCTATCTATCTATCTATCTATCTATCTATCTATCTCTCTCTCTCTCTCTCTATATATATATATATATATATATATATATATATATATATATATCGCAGCCTCTTATATCTATCTATTGTCAATCCGTGTATCATTATGTAGACAAGTTTAGTGATAATAGGAAGCGGCGAAAGCTCCGGATTTTAATGATTATTGATGATATCATCAAAATTATTAGTAGTAGTAGTGACAGTATTTGTAGTATTAAAAGTCGTCGTAGTAGCAACACCAGTATTAGTCTCTTGTACTATTTATATTTTTCTGTTTTTTGCCTTTGTTCATTCATTTGTCGTTTTCTTCCGCAGCCTATGTCTGTATATTTGTTTTGGTTTTCGTTCAACTCGGCTACTCAGCAGGCACCACTAGACTAGAGAGATTCCAGTTTGTGTTGAAGGGAATGTCTCGTTCCTTCCAGCTAAAAATTTTCCAAATCATCCAAATCTCATAACTGATACGACAGTACTTCATTATTCTATTCAATTCCAATTATCACATTTGCCGACTTGGCGTCACCTTCCATTATATTGTGTTATTTTCCATTTCTTTTCGATTGTCCAGATTGAATCACTTTGAATTGTAAACTTTTCTTTCCGTCATTGTTTTATACTTTTCAACTTTTAAAGTGAACTCCATTACTCTAACTTATCAGGAGAATCGCAGTAAGCTTTACAAAGCAAATAATTAAATGCCAGGGACTGAATTGTTTTAGACGTGATGGGTAAATTGTTCTCATCGGCTATTTCTATTATCATCTAATATATATATATACAACTTAGTTTATCCAATATTTTGACCTAAATGTAATTTATTATATTTAAATTGTCTTTATAGGCATTCTGCATTACCTTCTGATATATTTGCTATCTTTGAAAAGCCTTATTTAGTTTATCCTGTATTTCAACCTAAATGTAAATCATTATACGTAAATTGCCTTCATAGACATATAATATTACTAGCAGTATAGCTCGGGTGTAATGAAAGCTTTAAAACTAATCCATGGTCCTGGAGCTCAGACTCTTTGGACGTTGGTACGAAAGACTAAAAAGCAATAGTTGTTTCTACTTTAAGCGAAACCATTGACTGAAAGAAAAATGAATGGATGTAAGTCAAATTTTGATTTCCTGGTATCGATATCAAATAATTTTTTTTCGTCCTAAACTGAATGTTGACGGCTAAATAAGTACTCTGAGTAAATGGTATCATGGCTGAGACTAAGAACGACAATTATACCTACTTAGAGTCAAACCCGAAGCAAAAACTAAAATAAAAGGGCAGAAAAAATACAGACATACAGATAAACAGACACACACACACACAAACATCTTGCCTTTTATATATATATATATATATATATATATATATATATATATATATATATATTATCGATTTCCTGCACTATTATAAGAACTGCAATATTGAAAATTCTGAATATCGTTTCTTATGTCTTTGTCTATGAGTGTATCAAATTTGATTAAATACGGACCACTCCTTCTATAACCCGATTTTTTCGATAATCGATTTTCGATATTTATCAGGGGTACCGCGTCACAAAACCTAGCTAAGAAGACTCACAGACGCTTATAGTACAACTGTGTAAATTTTCAAGAAAATCGGTTCAGCCGTTTCGGAGTCTATAAGAAACGGACACACACACACACAGAGACAAAGTTCCGTTTGTAAACAAGTTTAGATCTTGTAATATATTCGGTATTTCCGGAACGCCTTACTTTACATAACACATCAAGGGCTCAAGTTTCATATGTTTTGCCAAATTCGCCTTCATAGAAATTTTGTATTATCTTTTAATATATTGTTTATTTCTAGAACCCCTTATTTTACATAGCGCATCATTAACTCAAGAGGTAAGTGTTTTGCGACAAATCGCTTTCATAGACATGTTGTATTATCGTTTAATATATTTGATGTTTTTATAAATTTTCTGGTGTTCTCCTTCAAAATAGACTATTTTGTAATCTTTCGCCAATTATAAAATTTATAGGAGAGGAGGCCTTGGAGGAACAGTTGAACTGATTGAACACTGGACAACAAACACGTACTAGTCGTGTAATCCTCTTCTGTTGTATTTACTATTAAATATACAATATTTCTATCACACAGGTTTTGTTATTTCTTAAACCATTCACTTGGTCACAACAATAAAACATATGGATTTTACCCTATATTACGCAGTAAATGGAATTTATTATACATAAATTGTTTTCTGAGAAACTGTGTATTAATTTCTAATATATTTGCTATTTTTCGAAAAACGTATTTAGTTTATCCAATATCTCGCCCTAAATGTAAATTATTATATATAAATTGCTTTCATAGGAATTTTGTATTTGTTATACGCTGTTTATCCCCTTTCTTTCTCTTGCTCTATCTGGCCTGTAAGTAACAGGTTCTCTAAGTCCCCCTTCCTGATTGCATATTCCAGAAACTTTAGCTGTCTCTTCCTGATGCTCAGTATTAATTTCCTTTTCGTTTCAAATCTTTCCAAAACCTCATCACTACTCACATGCTCAGTCTATGATATCCGCAGCATCATTCTATAGAACCACATTTCAGCTGCGTCAAGATTTTCTGTAATCTTCGATTATATTGTCCAGCATTCACGGCCATATTGATAAACTGACATCACATAGCAATCCAGTACTCCCTTCTTTGTTTCTTCTGAAATTTTCCTGTCTGTTAATACTCTACTCAGCTTCTGGAATGCTTCCTTCGCCATGCCAAATTGCCTTCAGATTTCTGTGTCTCACTTTCCGTTTTCTGTTAGAACACTTCCCAGATATTTAAATTTTTGTATCTGCTTGATTTAATATCCCCCACATGTATTTGGAATTTTGTGCTGCTCTTTTTGCTGATGACCAGGCATTTGGTTTTCTTGCATTTTATTTTACATTTATTGTCATTCTCTTCAACTACCTTCTGTAGGAGGTCTTGTATTTTCCTTCCCGTGTCTACTATCACAACTGTATCACCTGCGTACCATATGTTGTTCAAATTGTCGCTTCCGATGACGAATCCTGGCATAACTTTTAGGGTCCTCAGAATAGTCTTGCTGTACAAGTTGAATAAATTCGTTAAAAAGACACATCATTTTCTTACGCCCCTTTCTATCTTTGTATATCTGCTGAATTCATTACCTGTCCAAATGCAGGTGGTTTGCCGCCTGTTGAGATTCTTGATTATTCCTATGTCTTTCCGAAATATGTCGAGGTTGCTGCGCATCTACATCAATCTTTTGTGGCGTATTTTGTCGAACGCTTACGTATAATCAATAAAACTTAGGCACTTTTTAATTTCTCTTGCCCTTTCGGAGAGCATCCTAGTCATAAATATGTCGTTCCTTGTCCCAGTAATTTTTTTATGAATAACTTCATGGTAATTGCTCTGGTCAACATTCCTTAATAGTACCTTAAGCTCCTTGCAGTAATATATTGGCGGTAAGTTCTCATTATTTTACAAATAATACGGATATATGTAACTAATTTCTATAGTAATATTTTCCTTTTTCACACTTCTCAGCAGAAATTGATAATCAAAATTTAAAAGAAATCTCAATCTTTATATTTTTATAAAGTCCTTTATTTGTTTTCTTTCCTTGGTAGTATTTTTAACTCATATTTTTAACTCATATTTTTAACTCATATTTTTAACTCATATTTTTAACTCATATTTTCCCACATTTTGTATTATCTTGCGTTCTATTAGCTACATTGCTTTGTTTGACTTGAAATGATTAAAAATACAAATCAGAGCATAAAAATGTCTGCAAATTTTGCTATGAATATATCCTGATTTTCGAAAGTGTACATATTCGAAAAGCACAAGAGTTTAATTTTATCTATTTCAATATATACGATCGTCTCCAGGCATGTTGAGAAACAAAACAATTCTGATCCTTTTTTCATCCAAACCTGATAATAATTCAATGAGTAAAAAAAATTATGGATATTTTAAAAAAATAAAAGGATATTATTTTGCCTGTCGCAAGAGAAGATTCAAACATTAAATATTGTCCATTCTTTATCCATAAATCTTTGTAAATATACATAAGTCTTTTAAAAATGTGTATAATGTGCAACAATTCGAAAAGAGAAATCGTAGAGACGAGTTCAAATTCTAGTCGACTTTCTTGCATTCATTCACTGGCAAAAAATTTGAGAAAAATTATGACACCCTCGTTTTTTTGCCGCAGTTATGTATAAAGAAAAAGTCAACTCGAGCGATAGATAAATGTACATATATAAGAAATAAGAATATTTCTTTCAATTAGACTGGTTGACATCCAAGGCAAAGCGCATTCTGTTCTGCTATTTGCCCATATCTGGGGTTAAAGGAAATAAATTCATACTTTTTTGGAAGGGTTGGTGAATGTACGGATGTATGTTTTTTTTTGTTTGTTTTTTTTTTGTTGGATATCGGCTCGGAACGGGAAATTGGAGAGCTAAGTTCGAATACCAATTGAATTCGTTGAATCCAGTTACGCGCAAATAACCTTGGGAAAGGTATGAATCCGTATTTTTTTTCTATTGTCATGTTCTACGTTGTAAAATAATAATGTCTTTCTGCAATGTATACATATTTTTAATTAATATGAGTATATTCGAATTGATTATTTCGCTAAGAAAGTTATTACCTAATCGTACATTCGTTTTGTATTATAATTTTAGTCATTTTCATATTTAAATTTATAAATTTGCAGCAATGCATGTGTTATAGTTTACAAAACCAATCTATAATAGTTCATGTGTTTTTTCATCATTGATTTAACCATAATTTCTTCTTTACTACTGGGCCGATTCTTATTATTATTGTCTACTAAGTTTACGTAATTTAGTTTTAGTTGCGTTTATGAGTTTACATAATTGGTTTGTTCTGAGGCGTGGATAAAAAAGAAAGAAATTTTTTGGGAAGCTTTGATGGTGCAGAAATTAGTGAACATATTCGTAGTTACTACACGGTCTAAATAAAATGAACTATAAACATGATATGGGTCTCAGCAGGGACGACGTTTTCATCATCTTTAAAAGCTGTAACAGAATAAATCAGATAAAACCAGAAAATATATTCATAAGAAAATTAAGATATGTGGATAATCATAGACATAAAAGTAATCTAAATGAAATAGATTTATTAAATGCTAAGAAAAGAACATATCAACCATAGGGAATATTTAACTATTAACTGTTTTGTATACAGGCATTTTCTAAACACAGGACATCAAGAGACAAGAAGATCTAATCAATAACTGGCAATTTTCTATTAAAACTGATGTAATGAATAGGTAAGGAATATGTATACATCTTGTTTCCCCCTCAGTGGAATGTGATTGGCTGGTGTCAGCCATAAATATAGACTAATTCGAGGACGTCCAGAGATCTAGAGGTCTATCACTCCAGCTCAATTGGTCTTCCGCCATAGGTACATTGGTCTACCACTAGAGGTCTACGACTAGAGGTCTACGACTAGAGGTCTACTAATTTCCGACTAGAGAGCTACGACTATTAGTCTACGTCTGTTGACTAGGCTTAAGGATACTGCATACGGCGAATATCGTCATTAAGTCTAATTACTAGATTGTCCTACCGGGTTACAATTGCCTAAACAGCTTAGTTAACTTAAAATGTATCCCTACGCGGGACATATGAAAATCCTTTTTCAAACAATCCAAGAAGTATTAAGAAACAGCGCCCTAAAATACATATTTTCTTAGCATGCCCATGCATACCACAAATCAGAGTTAGCCAGCAGAGAATAAAACACAATAAAACGAAACTGTTAAAACTAAAACTTAATAGAAAAATGTAAAACAATCTTAGGAAAAATATTCGGTAAACTCATTAACAAATACCACCAAGAAATCTCCATATAGTATTCAACAAAAACAAATAAATATCGCAGTTGCACCATAAACATGGCACAAATAACAGACAGACTGAGATAGATAGATAGATAGATAGATAGATAGATAGATAGATAGATAGATAGATAGATAGAAAACATCAACAAAGAAAACCTAGATACCACTAGCACAAATGAAATCCAAGGTTAACTGCAGAACAAATCGAGAATTTAAATCTCAATTGCTTGCAAAACATTGCAATGTATCAAGCCGCTTTAGAACAAAACAATAAAGAAAAGAATACGCAGTGGAATAATTAAATGACCCTGGAACGTAAGGAAATACACACAAAACGTTCCTAAAAATAATAAATATTCGACCAACACAATGTTTCCTGTAGATATATAGGAAATAAAACAAAAAAAAATCACACACGAAAATATAATGGAAAATGAAGAAACAATATCAGCTGACACACATTACTCAATAAACGAATAAAACTTATGTAAAAATGCAGGCTAGAAAATGTTTTTACTAGGTTACGTAAAAATCTAAAACTAAAATCAAGAAAAAGTGTAATAAAATAAAATGAAAATAGCTAAAAAAAAAAAAGAATAATACAATAGAGTTCTACCCATAATGCCTGACTAACCAGCATATATAAAGTGTCACGCTAGAAAACAATGTACATGGTGCCTGTGTTAATTTCCACATCTTTTCCATTCAGCTATGGGTTTAATTAGTAAGACTTGCATCACTAGAACCATTATTATCTCTAATAAAATAAAATGAAATTGTGTAAAAATTATTTAGATTTCAACATTAAATAACCCATAGAAAACCAATCAACCAGCCAACTGGTAGCCTCAAGCATCTTAGTGGCGTTATCCCCTTGCTTGGGGTGAATTTATTAAAAAATATATATAGATAGACTAAACTATCGCCCGGCTCACACTCCATCCACGTCTATTGAACAGGTGAAGAGGCTCATCCCTTGTTTCCTGTTTAGGATGTGGTTTCCGGTTATCTCTTTTCCAATCTTTTCACTCTTACGTAGCCCCCTGCGCATCAGTGGCGTTTTCGCCTTGCTTGGGGTGATATGATTGAAAAAAAAATGTATAGACTGTCGTTGCTAGGTTTACAAATCAATGTCGACTTTTATATTTACATACATTCTATCTTAATTATACCACGCCTTAAGACCACACGTGCACACATTCATATATATATATATATATATATATATATATATATATATATATATATATATATTTCGGCCATAAATATTAGGCCATCCAGGGTTTTAAAACATGATATATTTCATATTATTTTTTAGTATTTATTGCCAAGTGAATAATTTTAAATGAAAATAGAATGGTTCTTTTGCTAATATTGCACAATAACATGTGCATTAAATGAATTTATAAGTACTAATTAACCATATTGTAGTTTCATCAATGAAAGAATGACGAAAATTTAGGGTGAGTTAATCTTTGCAACATTTTAAAGGAAAAAAAGCAAAGTAATAATAACAAAAGAACTATTCTATTTTCATTTGGCAATAAATACTAAAACTAGTATGAAATACATTATTTATTTAAAAAACCTGGGGTGGCCTAATAATTATGGCCGGTAGTATATATATATATATATATATATATATATAATCATTTCACCCTAAGCAAGGCATTCCACTGCCACTATTGCGCATGGGGCTACATAAAGGACGGTAAAGAGAAGGAGTGGTTAGACATAGGAAATGTCAGGAGAAGGTGATAGATGGGTAAGGATACCGAGGATGAGGGTTGGGCAGATGGGAAGTGTTTGAAAGAATGGGAGCGAGTTAGTGTGTTAGGAGGTGTCTAGTGACCTTACATTTAAACTCCTGGAGATTGTAGCCATCATGGAAGCAATCATGTGGTAGAGAATTCCACAGTCGGGAATTCCACAGTCGAGAAAAGAAACTGTTGGAATAGAAGTTGCGGTTGCATATTATCGGTTTCACTGTAAAAGGGTGGGATCTAGTTGCTAATCTGGTATCTCGTGCAAATTCGTATCTAGGGGCCACCAGTAATCTAAGTTCATCGCAGCAGAAGCCGTGAAAGTATTCATAGAAGAGACACAGGGAAGCCACGGTGGGAGAGAGACTGCAGGCTGTCTGCCAAGTCGGTATCTATCACATTACAGACCCTCCTCTGTACCTTATCGAGAAGCCCGAGGAGAATAGCAGGGGCATCCGACCAGATATGGCAGCAGTATTCAATGCACGGGCGGATGGTAGATTTATATATGTTCAGGATAGATTTAGACGGAAAAAAACTTCCGGGCCCTGCACAGAGAACTGACTTTCATAGCAGCGGATTTAGCAATGGATTCGATATAGTCATTCCATTTGAGGTCAGCTGAAAGTGTGAGACCAAGGAGGTGTAGTGTTTTACTCTCTGGGAGACAAGCCTGGTCCATGCTAATGGGAGGTAGGTGCGATTGTCTCTGATGGTTAATTGAGAGTAGCTTCGTTTTAGAAGCATCAAAATTTACTAGCCATTTCTTACCCTAGTCCACTACCGATTGGAGGTCATTTTCAATCTCGGCTGCGAGGTTAGCTTTGTCACCCACACCAGATGTTTGGTCGAGGCGAGAGTAAACTGTGGTGTCATCGGCGTACATACCTAGTTGGGATCTTATGGAATCAGGGAGATCATTAATGTATGTCAGAAAGAGCGTAGGACCTAAGATGGAGTCTTGGGGGACACCTGCGTTCGTATGGTAGTTCTGGGAGGCATATCCGTTTAATACCACCTTAATTGTACAGTTAGAGAGGAATGACTGGATGAGTTCAAACAAATGTCCAGTTATACCATAGCTCCGCAGTTTGCATAGAAAGCCAGCATGCCAAAATCTGTCGAACGCCTTAGATATATCCAATGCAACAGTTCGGGCTTCGCCATTTCAGTCGAGTGCTTGGTATATGCACACGGAGATGGTCGTTAGCATATCAGCAGTAGACCTGATAAAGCGGAAACCGTACTGCTTGTTCTAGAGGAGCCTGTGTGCTGTCAGATGCTGAACCACCTCGGCGTTGATAATGGCTTCGAACACTTTGCCAAAGATCGGAAAAAGGCTGATAGGGCGGTAGTTTGCGGGGTCCGAAGGTTCTTCAGTGTTTTTAAATATAGGAATTACAGAGGAAGATTTCCAACAGGTGGAAAAGCAGGAAGCAGATAGGCAGAGGTTGTAGAGCTTAGAAAGGACAGATGAGAGTTCAGGGGCACATTTCTTTAAGACTATGGTTGTGATTCCATCCCCACCGCTCGCTTTGTGAGGGTCAAGTTTTGAGATTATCTTTGAGACAAGCGAGGGTGTAATGTGGACATCATTCAGTTTGTCCTCGGTTCTATGTGAGAAGTCGGGTGTAAAAACTCCAGACGAGTCTAGACTCAAATTGTCAGCTGGGGAGGTGAGGACCTCAAATTTGTTGATTAGTTAGGTATTGTGGACTTGCTCTTATTAAGTACTCTTTTACAGAGTCGCCAGTAGTCTTTGGCGCCGAACTTAGAGGATGTTATGCGTTGCTTCATTCTGGGAGCAAACAACATCTTAGCTTCGTTAAGTATCTTTTTACACGTATTACGAGCTGAAGTGAAAAGGCTTCTGTTTTGGTCCGACGCGTAGCTACGATAGAGTCGGAAGAAATGATTCCGGTGGGCAATGGCAGCCGAGCAAGCGGGTGAGAACCATGGAGACGAATGAGCTTTCAGCTGGAATTTCCTGGCAGGGATGAAGGCATCGATGCCAGCATTAACCCAGGAGACCTCGGATGCACATTCTTTGATGGGAAGACTAAAAACGTTGTTCCATGGGATGTCACAGAGAAAGTCTCGGAACGAATCCCAGTCTGCTCTTTGATAGCAGTAGATTATTCTACTTGTCTGGGTTTCTTGGGCCGGGTGGGAGTGGAATGAAATGCTGACGGACACTACAGTGTGGTCAGAGTTTCCGAGTGGGCAGAGTTGCCTGGTAGTTCAAGAGTCTGGGATATATATATATATATATATATATATATATATATATATTATTTTTATAATTATTACGTTAGAACATGTACATACTACAAACAGAATTGTACATTATGTTTCGACACTGAAAGAACAATGTCTCATTAGGCATTAATTAATGATGGTAATAAACTTTTTATTGAAAATTTTAAAAAACATCACCTCTTTTTATTTTTGGAAATATTTTTGTACGAAATAAAAAAAAGATAAAAGAGGCAAACTTAAAGAGGTAGAAAAAATGAGAAATTAATATGAGAAATGAAGAAAAGGAAAAGAAAGAGGAAAGGAAACGATACAGAGGAAATATAAGGAAATAGGTCAACAAGTGAGAAAGTATTGAAAGGAAACAGCCGATGAAAACGGCTAAGAGAGAGAAATTCTAATGTAGTGAATTGTAGACTGATATTGATATCGGTTACATGCTGTCTGGGTTTTAAAACTTTTGGCATTAACAGTAATTATACTTTTATAAATAAAGAGGAAATTTACAAAAGTAGTAGAACTTGAAAAGAAAAATAAAGAGGAAACAGTGAGGAAATCTATCTAGGTAAGAAATGGGAGAGACTATAGAAATAGCACAGAAAATAGATACATTGGTTGTATTATTTTAAGCAAAATCCTTTAGCAGTTTTTTAAAAATGATAAAATCATATACACAGAGCAAGCATTCATAAAACCTAATTCATAGGAAATTTAAAAACAAAACAAGAAAATATAAATTCATTAGAGCTAATATGATAACTTAGAGAACTAAAATAATAGCAATTAAAATTAAAATTAAAAATTAAAATTAATTTAATTAATTTTAATTTGAAAATTAGTTGATAAACATTTTCCGACAAATAACCTTTTAAGACAAATATTTAATAGGAATATTCTAAAATTTAGTTCTAATATCTCTACCAATTTAGAAAAAAAAAGCGAAGAATCTGTAATGTGATTGATACCGACTGCAGTTACTCTCTCACCGGCGTGACGTGGCTTCCTTGTGCCTCTTCTATAAATACTTTCATGGCTTCTGCTCTGATGAACTTAAATCACTGGTGCCCCTTAGGTGTGAGTTCGGACGAGATACTAGATTGGGAAACTAGGTCCCACACTTTTACAGTGAAACCGATGAAATGTAACCGCAATTTCTACTCCCACAGCTTCTTTTCTCGCACTTCCAGCCTGTGGAATTCTCTTCCGCATGCTTGCTTCCCCGACGGTTATAACCCCCAGGAGTTTAAATGTAAGGTCAATAGACACCTCCTATCACACTAACCCTCCCATTCTCCCCAACTCTCCCCCTATGTACATCCTAACTCGTCTATCGCCCTGTGTAACCCCCTGCGCTATAGTGGCAGTGGAATGCCTTGCTTGGGGTGACATGATTAAAAAAAACAAAAAAAACAGTAATATTTTGAAATTATTTAACAACAACTAGTAATATCATAAAACTATATACACACACACACACACACACACACACACACACACACACACACACACATATATATATATATATATAAAGTGCAAGCTATCATCGAAATGAATACGATAAAATCAATGAAAGCCATTGTCAAACAGCAGTTTGGATGACAAAATTTAGTCGCGTGGTACAAGAAGCAATACTTACGTCATTAGGAGAGAGAAGCTATATATATTATAAGGTGTTATAAGTATAGAGTAGATGCACTGATATCTAAAAGTGGCAAAGTCCCCAACATACACATGTTTCATTGAGATGTCAACTTTCTTTAAAATCAATGAACTACAGAAACGACAGATTACTATGCCTTATGCATAATTATCGTCTCCCACGGGAGCCATGGTGGTGGAGAGAAATTGGAACTAAGTCATGCCTTTCCACAATATCGTGTGTTGAGTGCCACCACATACATATTGATTACCTGGTCGAGCATCTTCACGCTCATATAGTTCCTAACCTGTTGGCTCTCCAAACTTTATGCAATATTACTATTATTAGTCGTAATTGTTTAGTAATTTTTTTTAATAAATGAAAGATCAAAATTTGTCAAGATATAATGACACCAAAAAAATTATATATATTACAATCATACAAACCTGAATGAAAGTTTTTAAGATCCTTAAGTAACAGCTCCCTAATTTTTAAATTTTGGTTGTTTAAAACTTCTAGTCGCACCTTTGACAATATCCCTGCTGTACGTTTGAAAACGCTGGAAAATCATTTAATATAAATCCTCTGAATTTACCAAACGAAGACTAATAAAGGACTTAAAGGCTGAATACAGAAATGTTTGTTTTCCATACCACAAGAATTCCTGGTAAAATCAGTTGAACCGATTTCTTCGAGGAAGCCGGTAATGAAATCTGGTAATCATATCGAATATAAAACAAGAATTCTTTTAGAATTTGAGGGTTTTTTTTTTCAGTCACACTGCATATGTTGTCAAAACTGTCGCTATTTTTCGGCTATTCTTTTAAAAATCATAATTGTTTTTTTAGTTTTAATTAAAATTATAACGTGTAGATTTATATATATATATATATATATATATATATATATATTGTATGGAGGTAGCAAATAATTTTCTAAACATATACTGTCAAATATAAGAGAAAATGAATGTCTATTATATTTAATCATGATTCATTCTAAACGTCGTATTTTGGCTTTAATTTCAGTTGAAAATAAGACAAAAATTCTTCAACATTTGAGTAATTTTTTTATTAATTTGGTTCTAAGCTTTCGGCTCACATGAACCATCTTTAGAGAACTTATTAAGACGTTAATACAATAACATCCACCATTACATGTCACTTTTCTGATCAGAGTACAATTAAACAACATTTCTCAGAAAAATATAAACATGTAGGTAATATCAGACAGATTTTAGTCAACAATGCAATAATCCTTACTCATAGACACAGTAAAACGTACCTTCAGATATTGGAGGGCATGTACCTTAAATCCAAACAACACACATTTAATAAAATCACGTTTAAATCCGATCATAGCAGAGTATTATGACAACACAAAATAAAATCATCGTTGATGGTGGATGTTGTTGTATTACCGTATACGGTTTCAGTTTCTTCTTAGAAGTGGTTGATAACAAAAGAGAATCTACGATAATACATGAAAAAAAAAACATAAAATACTGATAGCGATCGTGGGTGGAGGTAGAGAAACAGAAAGATACATATAGATATACCCAGATAGAAATAGAGAAGATAGATACACAAAAAAATCAAGGAGCGAATGAGATAGACATTTGAGAAATGGACATAATTGTGATTTTCCCAATCCCTGGATTTTTCCAAGTCAGTACAGAGACTGCGATAAATCCCTTGAACATGTCAAATGCAATACATGTTGTACAAAACAGCCGATGTTTGAACTTGAGGTGAACTCAGGCAATGTATATTTCAACTAGAAATAACAGTTTGATACAACACTACAATAACAAAACAATGAGGAAGTGTTCCTGACTTAGATTAAATCAAAATGAAATAGATTACGCATATAGTTTCTCCTAATTTAGAAGTTCGCAGTGTACGACCAAAATGGATTTTTTTAAAGCGGTCGCTTGATCAGTGATTTTTACTCGTTGATGTTAGTCGCTGGTCGCCTTCTGGAGGTGGTCGCTCACTAAGGGTCAGTTAACATTGGCAAATAGAAAACGGTCGTTAACTACAGGTGATCGTATACGACAGCTTTATTTATATATATATATATATATATATATATATATATATATATATAGGTCAGAGTAATGAGCAGATTACGCGACCATGTTTTAAAACGTATCCAGTACGTCAGGTTATTTGCACTGACCGATTGCTTAAGGTTTTCTTTAATAACTTCAAAATTTCGTAACTGGAAGTTCAAAATAATAGAGTAGTGTTGGTAGTTCTTTCATCTGGGTTTGCACTCACGTAAAATATTTCCTAATATGTCTACAACTTGACATTATTTCGGACCTTTCATTTACTAGTAGAAAAATCACTACATGTTAAAGCTCCATTGGCCTTCAAACATGTATTGAGCATTTTCTAATACAACTTTTAGTGGTCTAATTTGAAAGTAATTAAAATCTGATCTATTTAGTATATATATATATATATATATATATATATATATATATATATATATATATATCACTTCAAATTTGATTTCACTTTAATTTTGCAAACGACATATATATATATATATATATATATATATATATATATATATGTATATGTATTGGATATAAATCTAAAGAGAAACGGTCTTAATTAAATCTAAGATAGATCCTGTTTATATTAATTTTTTTAATTAAATATTAAAACTAATCTAGCCTTGCGTCTCAATGTAATTAAATTTCTTGTTATATTATATAATAATTTCCCATTATTGAATCTGTTTTCATTCCTGTGGTAAATATTAAACGTAATTTAATTCGGGAGCCTTTTAATTTGTAATCTTGAAACACTGAATGACTGTTGTATTGTCTGAATCTTGTCTTTCTTAAATATATGTTTTATTTTCAATTTATTTTAATGTATCATTTTTTCACTTCTGTCACGAAAAGGCAATTACAGTTCAGTCAGCTAGAATCTGTCACTTGTTACCTTTACGTTCATTTTTTCTTTCGTCTATTTTTATTTTCTCTACCCTTACTTCCTTTTTTACACATACACACAAATAAATTTTATCTTACCATAATGATTTGTTATAGCTGATGAGACGGGTATTAAATTCACTCGTTGAAATCTCCACACATTTATGGAAAATTTATATATATATATATATATAAATTAGAGAAGATTTTCAAAATTCAAAGGTGTCGGATGTACATTTCGACATAGGATCTCTAATAAAGACTCTACATCACGTCAGCGACATTGTTTTTCCAAATGGCGAAGGTCCACTTTGTGACCGTTGTTAACCAAAAATCCCTCTACACTCTAACTCAGGGCCTTCGCCATTTGGAAAAACAATGTCGCTGACGTGATGTAGAGTCTCTATTAGAGATCCTATGTCGAAATGTACATCTGACACTTTGAATTTTGAAAATTTTCTCTAATTTATATTGGCTCTGTATTCTTAATACATTGAGCTCTCTGTCTGCATCACTTTTTAATGTTAAAAATTTTAAATATTGATTAGGATCAGGTTCTTGGAATTTACCTTCCTACTCTTCCACTTCGGATTAAAGAAAAACGAAATATATATATATATATATATATATATATATATATATATATATAGTCATCCTCAGACAGATCTGTCTGCATCACTTTTTAATGTTAAAAATTTTAAATATTGATTAGGATCAGGTTCTTGGAATTTACCTTCCTACTCTTCCAATTCGGATTAAAGAAAAACGAAATATATATATATATATATATATATATATAGTCATCCTCAGACAGATCTGTCTGCATCACTTTTTAATGTTAAAAATTTTAAATATTGATTAGGATCAGGTTCTTGGAATTTACCTTCCTACTCTTCCACTTCGGATTAAAGAAAAACGAAATATATATATATATATATATATATATATATATATATATATATATAGTCATCCTCAGACAGATCTGCCTGCATCACTTTTTAATGTTAAAAATTTTAAATATTGATTAGGATCAGGTTCTTGGAATTTACCTTCCTACTCTTCCAATTCGGATTAAAGAAAAACGAAATATATATATATATATATATATATAGTCATCCTCAGACAGATCTGTTTCGCTGTATCACAGCTCATCACGTGTGCCGAAGACATATTTCGAAATTAAATGCGGGGAAATATTTCTCGAAAATTAACCTTAGCAACGATTATTTGCAAATTCCTGTTGAAGAGGTGAGTTCGAAATTAGTGTATAAATATGCATCGCGTATTATATAAATTAGAACGTTTACCGTTCGGTTTCTTGGTCACATCAGCAATATTCCAGTAAGTCATGGTTATTTTGCTGACCGGTCTTGACTTCGCACTCGCTTATTTAGAAGATATTTCTGATGAAAAGCCAAAGTGTAGTCGAACATAAAGGTCATGTCCACAAAGTTTTTTGCTAAAATTCAAGATTACAGTTTCAAATTTAAATACAACTGAATGTGATTTTTTCATTGAAAAAATTAAATACCTAGGACATATAATCAACAATAATGGCAGAAGATCGAATCCTGAACGGGCTACAGCGATTATAAACATGCCGGCGCCCAATAACATCGTTTCGTTGCAGAGCTTCGTTGGGCTAGCGAATTATTACCTGGCATTCATACCAGCTATGCATCATTTTGTGCTCCCCTTAATGAATTCATAAAGAAAAGCAAGCCCTTGGTTTGGACATCAAAATGCCAGCAGGCATTTGAAATAATAAAGAAAGCACGGACTTCAACTTTATTTCTTACTCATTACGACACGGAGTTGGAAATCATTGTTCCCAGCGACGCTAGTTCGTATGGCGTAGGGCATGCATTTTTCACAAGATGACTGATGGAACTTTAATACCGATAGCTCACGCCTCGAGTGCTTTACTTCCTGCGGAAAAAAATATTAGCAAATTGAAAAAGAGGCGCTTGGGATTATATTCGCAGTCGTGAAGTTCCACCTATATATTTACGGTCGATATTTCACTCGACAGACAGACCACAAGCCACTACACACCATTTTTGGCTCAAAGAAAGGCCTGCCTATTCACACAGCCAACAGACAAAAATATTACATATGAAACTGAGTCGAACACAAAAAAGCGGGAGAAAAAATCCTGCTAAATTAAAACTTTAAAATAGAATACGTGCCATAAACAAATTTGGCCATGCGGAGGCACTGTCAAGACTAATTTCTAAATGCAAAAAACTGAACAGTGGTCGCCTCCCTTCAATATGAAGGAGAATTAAAACTACTCTTTGTTATACAGGGAAATTCCAGTGACGCTTGAACAAATAAAACAAGAAGCTCTCCACGGTGAGTATATCAAACAAACAAAGTGAAAATTGTTGAAAAGTACCAGTGAAGTACGGACGTTTTCTGTGTATGGGACGAGGTGTTACTAAACAGGGAACGCGTTGTGATAACGGCAACACTCCAGAAACGTATTTTGAAAGGTTTTCACGCTGGCCATTCAGGGAGTACTAAAGTGAAAACGTTTGATGCATAGATATGTATATTGGAAAAATATAGATAGAGATATTGAAAACGCTGGCAAAGCATGTAAACCTTGTCAGGGAAGACATCTACTTTAATTTCAATCCCTGGCCAAAAACGGACCTAACTTGGTCTAGAAGTTACAATGATTTCGCGGGCCCTCTAGAAGGATATTATTACCTCATTGTAGTCCACAGTTTCTAGAAGTAGCCCGAAGTTGCATAAGCCCAAATAGAGAAATTGCAATAAAATTGCTATATGAGATATTTGTAAGATTCGGAAAGTAGACACCTTAGTATCCAATAATGAATGTCAATTTCCGCCTGAAGATTTAGCGACTTCTGTTAAATATATCAGATCAAACATATTACTACTGCTCCGTATCATCCGAGGTCTAACGGACAGGGTGAGAGATTTGTGGATACATTAAAGAGAGCTTTGAAAAAAGCTAGGGTTACACTAAGTAAAAAAGCCCTTCTACAACTTCTTCAAGTATACAGAATTACACCTAATATCAAAACACCAGCTTCACAATCACCAGTCAAGTTTATTTTCGCACGTCAGATACGGACCCTTTACGATAAATTACTCCCCAAACAGATGAAGGCATGAGTAACAAGAATCCCGGAGAAAAAGATTTTGCAGAATTTTCAAATACAACAAAACTTTTTGGAAAATGGGTACAACCAAAAAAAAAAGAGTTGTGAACATGGTATATATGATAAAGGGTCTACAATTTATGGATATGAGACATATCACCCAACTTAGGGAACGACTAATTGACGAGGCTTATAGCGGGCTTCCTGAGAAAACAGTTATGGATGCCATATACCACACTTTCAATATTTCGACCCCTCTAGCGGGCTCCGAGTACGCTGTTCTAAGAGAAAAAGGAAAGAAACTGATATACTAATTGTTAATCATAACTGTAAACAGCATTGAGAATACAAAGAAATAAATGTTTTCAAAGTTGTTCTATTGTGAACTTAGTAAAGAAAAGTCAACCAAGTTTTAAATACCAAGCCAGTTATAAAAATAGAAAAGCTTGTTCTATATAATTTAAACAATTCAAGCGGAGGAAACCCATGCAAAAGTTGGCATCCTTTCTATAAAACATTGCTCTGGATTGATTTCTGTGAAACTTTTTGTGCAAGTATATTATGGCCTCAAAATTTTAATATAAAAACAAAAATATTTTTTCTTCAGACTCTTCTGGAGTTAAGATATTTGAAGGGTGTTTTATGGTGCCCTAACTACATTGGAATGAACTCTTCCTCTTTCATAAAAACTAACCTGCGAGACTACCTGGAAGGCAGTTGAGACGGAGTGTCACTTGACAGTTCATACAGACACTTCTATCTGCTTACTAATATCATTCTTATTTTGTATAGGTCTTCTGTTATTCCAATGCACTGGTTCAACTTACCTTCTTTTTATGCCTTCCTTCCTAACCTTAACGGGCCACAACAACAATAGTTACGATATCTTGAAAATACAATAAGCAAAGTGGAGCAACAATACTACCTGCATGATGTGTACCAAGTTCGATTGCAAAAAGTAAGCAAGTACTGAATCGATATGTGATTCATCTTCTCCTCAAAGATAAAAATTACTCTTGCACCAACAGACATGTGATTCTACAGAAAATTGCGGAGAATATATTAGTTTTAATTTGTGAGCAACAACGAAGTTTTAAAGAGAACTAGCAGTATAACCCAGCGTTACTCGGGTGCAATTCAAGCTTTAAAACTAATCCATTGTCCTGGAGATCAGACTCTTTGGACATTGGCACGAAAGACTAAAAGCAATAGTTGTTTCCAGTCAAAGTGAAATCGTAGATATCAATGTCAAAAAAGTTTTCCGTGGCAAAAAAGTTTTCCGTCGCAAACTGAATTTTGAAGGCAAAATAAGTTTTTGAGTAAATGGTATCATGGCTGAGACTAAGAACTACAATTATACATATTTAGAGCAAAACCCGAAGCAAAAACTAAAATAAAAGGGCTTAAAACCTGATTTTTATCAGACCTGATATTGGGGTATCGATTTCCAATATCGGAGGCAAATAAATCATCCAATGATAAACTAACTTAAGTAAGTCCATGAAAACTTATCGTAGCCATCGGGAGAAAATGAGCCATATTGATGGGTGAATATTGGTTTTCGAGCAGATTCGATTGAATATATCGATTAGGGGTATCGATTTCCGATATCGGGGAAAATGAGTAGTTTGAGAAGATCTACTAATGTTTGAGACTAAAAACTATAATTTAACCAAGTTAGAGCAAATTCTGCAGCAAGAATCAAAATAAAATGACGAAATCCTGATCTTGATCAGACCCAATCGGATATCGGGGTATTAATTTCTAATATCAGGGGGATATCGGAAAAAATGTAGTAACCCATGAGCTTACAGGAAGCCTAAAAAATATTTGTGTGAAGGTTGGTGAGAATCAGATAAAAATTGTGAATTTGTATAAAGGACATACAGAGAGGAAGATAGACTATACACACAAATATCTTGCTTATATATATATATATATATATATATATATATATATATATATATATACATAGAAACAAAAAGAAAAAGTGTAAGCATCTGAAATTTCCTGGGTATACAATGAGGAAAGGGGGCTTAAAATCTTATACTCACAGGACAGTTTGCTGTTACATTTATATTTAAAATTATTCTCGGGTATGTATATTAAAATATTTTTCGTGTATCATTCATGAAAATGTATTATATTATTTATACATTTAATTAAAGTTGTCTGAAGTTAAATATTTCTTTTCTTCATATGGAATGACAGGTATTAAATACGTTCTTTTTTATTTGTTGGTGATTGGGGTGTCAAACTGTTGTTATTTACTTTTTTATTTGTTGGGGATTTGTGGGGGTCAAAATGTTGTTATTTACTTTTTATTCCTCTCCTTTTTTTTAGTTTGATGTTTTGGGACCCAGAAAACGACTGAATAAGCCAACATTTTTCGCAATTTTCTTATCAGTTTGATAAAAAATGAAAACACCAAATAACGTTATTTGTACTTTTAACCATGATAAGACATATCACCCGTGACTTTGCTCTCAACTCAGTGTATGAATGATTATATTAAACAGTATTTCTAAACGTCTATTCGACTGACATTCATAATGGCGTCCTGCTGGATGATACGGTTATTCGACTCATGTTTCAGGTAATTTTAAAGTTATTTTGCTAAACTAAAAAGGAAAGATATGATTTTATTTCATAAATTTCTTTCTTCATTTTCTTTCATTTAATGAGGTTCTTCGCCCGTCTACGGATGTCTTTGTTTCATTCTGAATTATTTATCTCTGAATTTGTTTCATTCATGGAATTCTATTTTTTTCTTTTCATTGTTCGAAATTATTCAGTTCTATTTCTTCTTCATAAAATTTCCTTCATTTCTCCTTTTTTCTGTGCTTGCATATTTTTCTTTCGTATTTCTATCATATTTGTTTTCGGTATAACCTTTTAGTCTAACCTTTTCTTTAAAACTATTTTCTACTTTCGTTCTGCAATTCAGGAGGTTTCGCTTACTTTTTACTTTTTCATAGTTTTGGAATTGTCTATTTCTTTTATTTATTCGATTGTTGCATATTCCTTCTTCTCACGTTCTATCATTATTAGTGTTAATTTCTTCTTCTTCTTTTTCTTCTTCTTCTTCTTTTTCTTCTTCTTCTTCTTTTTCTTCTTCTTCTTCTTTTTTTTTCAAAATGTTTTTCTTCCAAAAAATTATAATTTGCTTCTTCTGCCAAAAGTTTCTTTTTATTTTTTTCTCTTCGAAATTATTTTTCTCCTATTTCTTCTTCATCTTTTCCTTTTTGTCAATCAAACGGTTCTTCTTCGTTTATAGGATTATTCTTCCTCCTCTACCAACCGATTTTTCTTGTTCTTCTCTTAGACGATTCTTCATTTTCAAATCTATTTTCTTCATCTTCTTCCAAACAATTTTTCTTCCTTCTAAAACTGACTTTTTTCCAAAACGATTTTTTAATTTTTTCTTAAGGATGTATCCATGTTTCCAAAGAATTTTTCTTCCTTCTAAAACTGACTTTTTTCCAAAACGATTTTGTAATTTTTTCTTAAGGATGTATCCATGTTCCAAAGAATTTTTCTTTGCTTTTAAACGATTTTCTTCCTGTAAATGATGTTCTTTTTTCAAACGAGTTTTCTCCTTCCTCTTAGAAACAATCTTTCTTTTTTCCTTCTTACAAACGATTTTTCTTCCCATTCTTCCATAGAATTTTTTTTACTTTCTTCTTACCAACTATTTTATTCTCTCACTTATCTCACTTCCAAGAATTATTTTTTCTTCTTGCAAATGATTTTTTCTTCTTCCAAATGATTTTTCTTTTTCTTCTTCCAAACAATTTTTCTTCTCCTTCTTCCATGTAATTTTTCTTTTCTTTCGAAAGAATTTCCTTTCACATTCTTCCCCCAAATGAAGATTTGTTGCTTCTTTCGGACAATTTCTCTTATTCTTCAGCCAGAAAATGTTTTTCTTTCAAACAATTTTTCTCCCTCTTCTTCCAACAATTGTTTTTTCTCCATCTTTCAAACAATTTTCCACCTTCTTCTTCCAAAATATTTTCTTTTTCCAAAAAAATTGTCGTTACATTTTTCTACGGAATATTATTCTGAAGGTTGTGCTTCTTCTTTGAGATATTTTTCTTCTGCTTTTTCCTAACGATTTCTTTACTCATTCTTCCTCTACTAAATTCTTCATTTTCAGTTTCCAAAGGATTTTCACTTCTTGTTCTAAACATTTTTTCTTCCAATTATCTCTTATTTTTCCTTCAAACAAAGTTTTTTTTTCGTTCAAACGAGTTTCTGTTTTTTTTTTAAATAATTTATCTTCTTCTTCGAAATACTTGCTTTCTTCTCATAACATGATTTTTTTCCCTCTCAGCGATTATTATTATCCTTTAACGAAGCGATTATTTTTCTTCTTCTTCTACCTGACAATCTTTCTTCTTCTTCCAAAATATTTTGCTACTTATTTTTTGTCTAAACGATTTTCTTGTCGTTCTTTCAAACAATTTTTCTTTCATTTAAACGATTTTATTTTTTTCCTGTAAACAACTTTTTCATCTTTCAAAAATTAATGTTTTTCTTCCAAACAGCCTTTCTTCTTCTTCTGACAGACTTTTCTTCTTCTGTTTTTCATATTCCAAAAAGTTTGTGTCCTTGTTTTTCTAAACATTTTTCTTTTTCTTATTCCTATAAACGACTTTTCTTATTCTTCGTCTAATCACTTTTACTTCCCCTTCTTATAATCAATCTTTATTATTATTAATAATAATGAGTCGTCTACCTTACCAACGTTTGTTCTTTTCCTTTTTCTTCTTTTTTTAATCGAGTTTTATTCTTCTTCTTTCAAACAACTCTTCTTGTTATCTAAATATTTTTTTCTTTATCATCTAAACAATTTTCCTTCTTCTTCTTCCAAATATTTTTTTTCAGTTTCCTCTTCCAAAGGTTTTTTCTCCTTCTTCTGATAATGTTTTTAATATTTCAACAAATTTGTTTTTCTTCTAAACAATTTTCTTTCTTTTAAACGATTCTTCTTCTTCTTCTTCTTCTTCTTCTTCTTCTTCTTCTTCTTCTTCTTCTTCTCCCCAAATGTTTTCTTCTTCTTCCTCTATTTTTCATTTTTGTTTTATTTCTAGAAATCATTATTTGTCCATACGTGATTTATTCCTTCATTTTTAAAATTGTACCTTTTCATTTCTTTATTCATTTTTTATTGTTTCTAATTTTCTTATTTTATGTATTTATTTTCTTCTCTCTTTGTTAGTTATTTTCTTTACTCTCTTTTACTTCTTGTTTTCTGTCTTGAATTATGTTCTTTTCTTCATTCTATTTGTATTTATTTTATATTTCATTTCTTTTAATTATTTTCATTCTTTCTTTACTGATTTTAATATTTCCTATTCTTGTGTCTTTCTGTATTATTGGTTCCTTAATTTCTTTTGTTATTTATTTTTTAACTTTTTGTTTTTTCTATTTTCTATATTATTTTCTTTATTCATTTCATTTTGGCATTATTATCTTCCTTACATTTTTTTGTATTTAAAACTTACTATTCTTCTATTTTCGTCTTTTTCATTCTATTGCTATTTCAATTTTCTCGCTTCTTTATCATTTAGTTTAGTTTCTTTCTATTTTTCGTATATTTTTCTTATATTTTTAATACTTTCTTTTTTCCTTTTTTAATGCTGTTTTTCTTCTTTTTTTGATTTTCAGAGTTTCTCTTTTTTCTTTTTTATTTCTTTATAATATTTTTGTTCTTTACCTTATTGAAATCTTTTCTTTAGTTCTTTCCTTCCTTTCATTAAATCTTTCTTTTTTGTTGCTTTTTTCTTTTTTATTTAATACGCTAAAAATCTCTGCATAATTTAGTAATTCTTTTTAGTTTCTTTCTAAGCTTCATTACTTCTTCCTCTAGTTTTCATTTTCATTCTGAATTTGACATATACTTTACCGTTTTTATTTCTTTCCCTTTAATTTTTATAAATATATCTCCGATATTTTTCTTTGAAAAAAAAAAGAAATAAAAACATATTATCCTTTCCCTACCTGTTTTTATTATCTGTTTCAGAGAAAACGTATTTTTTTTCATTATTCACTTACCATACGGTCCATCCTATTTCTTCCTGTTTTCTTTATTTATCTTTGTCTTCTAACAATCACAGTGACTGAAAATCCGCTAACTTTAGAGTACTACCTGTCCACGAATGTAAATGTATGGAAATACCTCGCAGTAACTGTCAAGAGATGTCTGCCCGCCTTTTTGGCCGAAGCCAAGCCAAAGTTTAG
This sequence comes from Ascarosepion bandense, assembly GCA_037127315.1. Lineage (NCBI taxonomy): Eukaryota > Metazoa > Mollusca > Cephalopoda > Sepiida > Sepiidae > Ascarosepion > Ascarosepion bandense. Next base: position 566,071 of record JBBBDQ010028565.1, read on the forward strand.
CCAAGTGTTAAGCCCATCCATCATCAGTTAAGCAACTTTCGACCGACTGCTGCTCTCACCGTAGAATGCAATTTTTTTTTTTTACAATCCTTTTCATCATTTTGTTTTGTATTCAACAATTTGTTGTTTTTTTGTTTTTTTTTCTGTTTACTTGTTTCGCTCTTATGGCCTTTAAACCATAGAGTGTCTTCTTTGGATTCGAACCAAACTTGGAAAAAATCAGATCCTGTCAAGAAGAATAGGCATTTTATAGGTTCTTTCGAAGAGAAACGCGCGCTCAGCAGGTGATCGTGGTCGCTATCATTAAACATGTAGATGTGTGATGACAAATCGTTTATTCATTCCGTGTATAAAAAAAACAATAAAAATTTAATCTTAGCATCATTGAAACTTTATATATATCAAACAATTATCGGAGCACATTTTTTATACTTCATCTATTTGCCATAGCCTTTCAGAAAATGGTTGTTCATGGCTCTCCACTACTTCCACTACATTGTTATTCTATATATTATTTATATTTTTGCTATCTCTCCTAATCATAGAAAATAATTTACCCCAGCTGTTTAGATAGGTTATTCTATATATTCCTCTGTTGCTCTTGCTTTAATGTCTTGTAAGTGTTAAATTTTCTAAACCCACTTTCCTTATATTGTGCTCTATAAATTTCTGAGTTTAAGTACTGATAATTTTTAAAATGTTGACAAGTTTTCTAACATTAGTTGTAATGATATATCGCTTTTCGTCGTTGGATCTTCCGGGCTCCCTCAGTATTCAGCAATCTGGAGAAGGTTCGAAATTTATTTGATATGTTAGATTTTTCTCGTTCCGTTGTACAAGTCTATGAATATCTCGTCTTTTTTTGTTTCGTACTGTACACTCGTTGCTCAACCTGCTTCAACTGAACCTGAGATGTGGTTAGTTCATGCAGGTGTTAAACTCACAATTACTATTTCTCTAAATTCACGAAATATCTCTTGAACTATATATATATATATATATATATATATATATATATATATATATATAAACTAACCCAGACTGAGAGAGAACAAGAAAGAGAGAGATAAATAAAATGGCGCAAGATATTATATATATGTGTGTGTGTGTGTGTGTGTGTGTGTGTGTGTGTGTGTGTGTGTGTGTGTATTTAGGCAGCAATTTTCTTTGGAACATGTCAGATTAAATAAATTGCAAACAATATGCTTGCTTATTTTTAATAAAATCCGTTCATACCCACTGATAATCTTTCGCATATTACAATCAAAAGATATCAGAAATGAGTTGTAACGTTGAGCGATGTTATTTTCATTCATTTCTTAAGGTACTCAAGTACTTTCAAACTCTTTCCGAGATCCTCTTCAGGTGTTAATCATGGCAACAAATGTAATTGGAAAACTGTGTTGCTAAAATTACTGTACATTGTTTTGCTATATATATATGGACTCTCTCTTCCGTCGATTTCTATGTATGAGCGTCTAACTCGGTTAGACTACCACACAAAGAATTCTTTAAAGTGATGAACGCTTGTGCATCACCATCCACACTTTTGGAAACTGCTGATAACAAAAAATCGGTGCAGACTTCTGCCACAGATCGCATGAACTATAGATCTCAGTTATTTAACCCATAACTGGAGGGAAGGGATGGATTTATACCTTTCCCAAGGGTACCAGTGCATAAGTGTATGCAAAGTGTTCAACTGGAATTTGTAACTCGGCTCACAGATTTCCCCCTCCGAGCCGACATCCACTGCATCACAACGCACATCCGTCAATAACGCTTACAGCACCTGGTATTCCCAAGCGGTCACCCATCTAAGTACTGACCACGCTCAACGTTGCAAAACTTCGGTGATCGAGCGAGAACCAGTATATATCGAGAAGTGTGTTGACATAAAACTCCACTAAGCACCAGCAACAGTTACTAAAATTTTTGTCTTTATTTTCAACTGAAATTAAAGCCAAAATACAATGTTTAGAATGGCTCATGATTATACATAATAGACATTCATTGTCTCTTATATTTATACAGTAAATGTTTAGAAAATATATATATATATATATATATATATATATATATATATATTTCACTTACTCAAATATCTTCTCCGAATACTAAAATAAAAATATACAATACAATTATGACATTATTTACTTAGATACGTTTTTAATTTCTTTTATAATTATTATATATTACGGATATTAAATGTCCGATAAAAAAAAATTCAATGAATCTTGAAGTTTTACAAGAATTGTTTTTATTTTTTATTTTTCAAATTATAATAATTTGCAGTTTATTTTGTATTTTAAGAGTTCTTCAAAAGTTATACTCATGAAGTTATTATGTCAAGTGAAGACTATATTAGTGAAATATTGATAATCTAATTACAAACTGTCCCGCTCTTTTCAAACGTGTAAAATGTAACCATTTTGAAAGTATGGGTGACTATATACAAGATTATCAGTAAAACGTTCACTGGCTATGTAAATTTAAAATCGAGATTCTTAAAATTAGGTTACAAATTATATTTCCAACATTTTAAATATTACTGAGTGCTTAAAATTATATAAAAAACATTCAACCTTCATTTTCTTAATTATATTTTAACAGATAAAGTTGTAAATAGCTTAACAGTGTTTTTGATAAGTGACTGTCAGCTATTGAAAAATGTGTAAATTGATACTACTGATCGTTTTAAAATGTGTCTTTTGGCAGTTTTCAGAGTAAATAATGCTTTTTGTAAATCATATTAAGTATACATTAAGTCATCTAATTTCTCTGAAATAAGTATTCAGAAAATCTGTTTTATTTTCGGAAGATATTTCATAAAGTATATTATTTTAGGTTGAAAATCTAAAAACAGGGCTGATCAAATATTTTAGAAAAGGAGACATGGCCCAGTAGATACAGACGTTGGTGAGTTCCTGACTTGTCTCTTAGAGTTGTGAGTTCAATACCAGACTACAACAGTGGTGAACAAATAACTTGCAGGGTTAGAGGGAGATAATTCATGACTTCTAATCGAGGCTTCCCACAAGGAACGAAGTTCTTATACCCTAGTGATTTTAATAAAGGGTTCGGTTCGAAATTCCTAGCACCTGAAGAAGGCCGTAGTTTACAGCGTTGTACAAATGGCAACAAAGATGAAGACAATAGTCCTAATAATGTAAATACTATTTTAGAAAAAACTAAAATCGATTACAATCAATAACATTTTTGTTTCAACATCCACTACAGATTATTTGGCTTAATTGTTATGAGAAATTTATTCTTTTATCTTTCTATTAAAGCTAAAATGAATGCTTCTGAAACCATTTTTCATATATGTAAATTAATTTCAAAACTTGTGCATAAAGAGAGAGCACTGTGTGTTGGTAGTAATAGTAATATTGATTGTCTTGTTAGGCATTTGCTTTACCAAAATAAAATTACCTTTCACTTCAAGTTTACTCCCGGTATAACTAATAAAACTTGGCAAATATTTATGCCTTCCGATTTCTACAGGGAGGAATGAAATTCAGTCTGGAATGTTTTACAATCTCTAAATAAATTGAACATAGCTGTCATGTCTACCACTACCACACAACAACTGACCAAAAACACTTCTACAGAGAATTGAAAAATATCTGTATATAAGTTGGAAATTGATTGCATGTAAAAAATAATACATTTAACAAAGTACCATTTAAGGTTGTTTGAGATTTTTTAAACAAGAATTCGTTGATCCGGTGAATATCGACTAGGAACGAGAAATTTGAGAGCCGACTTCGAATTCCAGTTAAATTTGTTGCATTCAATCATTCTTGAAAAAGGTATTAATTCGTCTCTTATCCTTCTAGCTATAGATCAAATCGCAGAACAGATTGGTTTCTATAAGCTTGGTTGGCGACCGAAGGCAACCTACTGCGGGAAAATCTTAGCCACTCAGTCATGTCTGTTTCGAGACATGGTCGCTCAAGCGCTTATCACGTATGGCACGTAACTGACAGAAAAAGTAAAGTTATAGTACCTAATTCGGTAAAAATAAAACAAGAGTAACAAAAAGTATATTAATATTGGATATATAATTTAATATCAATAGCTTTTAAATATATATAACATTTCCATTTTAATTTATTGATTTTCAAAATAAAGGTATTATATTTCGTTTTGGTTCAAAGTGTCGTGCTAGACAATTCTTTTGTCCAGAATCTATCTTATTTATAAATATACCATTTGTCCATGCTTTGAATATTGCTGTCTTTGCTTCATATTTAGAGATTATTGATAAATCTAAACAAGAATCTACAATGATTTTTATTCTGGCGTGGCATCTCACTCTCTTTTCCGCTACTTTCTCTATAAATACTTTCATTGTATTTGTCTATATTTCTTAGATAAGGTAGTATTTACAGTATTTACATTATTTGAACTATTGCCCTCTTTGTTGACATTAGTAAGACGTTTCGGCCGTTGTACACTCTGGCCTTTTTCAGGAGCTAGGAATTTCGAAACGGACCTTTTATTACTATCACTGAGTTATGTTATTCTCGTCCAAAACAGATTCTTGGATGTATGTAGGTTAATCGATATTCTTTATTGAAGATTTATTAACCATATTCTGAGGCGAGCATTTTGCGTTTATTTAAGAGATACTTATTGTTAAGAAATTTAAAACTGTATAGTTTTTCATGTAGACACATAGAACATTAAGGACGTTTAATGTCTTTCATATTCTAGTTTTTTTTTTAATTTCCATTTTAATGCGGGAATTTTATTGGTTTCTTTTAAATACCAAAATATTTCGAAAGGGATGTTCGATTACTGAAGAAGTGTGTCGATACAATATTCATTTAATCGAATCTTTAGTACTCCCAACATAGATCTTTATATTACTAGGCTTTTCAGTTGAAGAAATAAGATATTGATAAACAAATGATTTTGAAAGACATTTTCCAGTGGACACATTATAGGGTTCTATAATTACACTTTAGTTGTCTAAATTATTGATTTCTGTTTTCAAATGATTTTTATTTTTGTTTCAGTTTAGATTTTTATTTAAATATTATTATTGTTTTTTTTAATATTTTTTCTAGATTAACTGTAGAACTATAACATAATTTTCGTGTATTTTTATACAAAATCTTGCTTAATGAATTATTATGTTTCTCAATCAAAGTAAGGTATGTTTTCCTAATTTACTGCTAACCATATATTTCAAAGGGGGATAAGACAAAATAACTTTTCTATTTTTATTTTTTCTTAGTGGTAGATATTCTCCTTTACTTATTTAATACTTAGCATTTTCTAACAGTTATTTTAAAGCAGTATTTTAAAAACCGTTGAGTTTAATATATGGTTCTTCATTGGCGGAATTTCTACTAATTCTATATTCTATGGATGGGGATGGATGCTTAATAATGGATTGAGGTTTGTTACATTTTGTTTGAATATATAAAAGATTTTTTTTTACATATGGTTGGTATATATTATTTACTAAATCTGAAGTCACGTTGAGGGAATCTATTTTTTATATTTGTATTAATAGTAAATTTTAATGTAAGGTTTTAAATTCTCTCAATATTTAATTTCTAATTTTATCAATTTTAAGATTTGTGGAATTTCTCACCACAATAAAGACATCATATATGTATAATCCAATATATTCTGTATTTATATCATAATACGCCGTACGATTATCTAGAAAAATTAATCTAACAAGAGTGAAATTCATCGGAAGAGTCCAGTGAACCCAGTGATACATCAAACTTGTCCTGTTCTATATTATGATTTAGAAGTGATATATATACGCACAAACCCACACACACACATTCATACACACTCACTCACACACGCAAAAAGACACACACACAGATATATATATATATATATATATATATATATATATATATAACAATAAATAAAATTCAGTTGTCAAAACATTCAATATTGTTTTAATGATTACTCAAAACACATTCTGTATGTAATATCTACAGCCTTCCTTGTTAAGATCTCAATGGAAAATTTAATCCCTATAAAGAATATTGTTAGTTGTGTAAAATCTTGAGTAAGAGAAGCAATATCATAATTATATTTTAAATTTTTTTTTATTACAGATTTAAAAGCCTAGTTTAGTGTGAATGGCTACTATTGAAAATGAGGCACACACTGAGGATTAAGCTTAGTGGGCTCGCTGAATTTGTCGTACTAAAATTCAGTGCGATCATATACTCCATTCCCCATTTAAATTATTACACTTCTTAAAATGGACGATAATGCAATTTCCTTCATGTTATATAGATAGAACTACGGAGATAGGGAAATATCATTTAACTTAAGCAGACACCAAAGGAGAAAAAAGATTTTTATTGTGTCAAAGAGCAAAGTATATTTATATTTTGCTGTCTGGACCGAAAGAAATGAACTGAAACTTTCTTCTTTGTCGTGACGGCCGAACAAAAAAGTTGGAAAGACTTTCATGTCTCCATGAAAATTCGAGGTAATTTTAGTTGTACATTATTCAGTGTCTGGTGTCTTGCGGGGAAGTTTATATTCCTTGGTTTATACGACAGGAATGTTTCTGAACTTTTCATAGCGAGGAATTAAAACGAGAGTGAGATTTATGTGCGAAATTAGAAACACTTACAAGTTTCCTACTATAGATTCATGGGTGGTCACTGACTTCTTCTCAATTTGAATTGTTATTAAAAATGAATTAGTCCTTATTTAGCGGTTATAAGAAATGGACGCCTGGCATTCTTTTGGTTACTTTCACTTTCACTTTCACTTTTGTCCATATAGTTTTACTGTTGTATAACTTCTTTGGCGTTTTTCCTTATTAACTTGTATGTCCCTTCGATTTTATTTTTAGTTAGTATCATCTTTTTCTTTCCTTATATTTCCTTTTTGCTTTCGTTTTATTTTCTTCTTCTCTTAACAAATTCTATTATTTCTTTTTTATTTTCGAGTATTATGATTTTTAATGTATTTATCCATTTCTCATTGCATTCTTTCTTATTATCATTTTTCTTATTCTTTTTGAAATTTAGTAACCACTCTAAATTTGAATTTTTTCTTTGTTCTTATCTTTCATTTTTATTACAATTACTTTCAAATTATATTTGATCATTTCTTTCTTTCATTGGGTCCGCTTATTTTGAATAACATTCTTTGTTATTTCTATTTGTTCATGTTTGTTAATAATACTTTTTACTCTCTAAATCTATTATATTTCGTTCTTTCTGTTCTTTGTAAACATCTTTTTCTTTGATTCTTCTTATTAAATTTCTCCTTTAAAATTGATATTCAATTTTTTCTTTCTTTCGTTTTTCATTTTTGTTATAATTAATTTACATTAAAATTTGAGCATTTTCATTCTTTCCTGTAATTTTCATGGATTCTCTTTATTTTCATTGGCTCTTTTTCTGTTAGTAAATTCGTTTCATTTTCTAAATTTTTTCTTTCCTTCTTTTTTTCGTTCTTTATTTCTTTGCTTCTGTCTTTACTTTGTTTTTCGTTTTGATATTTCTTTCTTTGTTTATTCATATTAAATTTTGCCTGTAAAATTTTATATCCTTTCTTTTTTTCATCCTTTCTTTTTTCCCTCCCAAACAGAAAGAAAAATAATTCCGTTGACTAACGGCTATTTTGGTTTTCACCTAACAATAAATTTATTTGTCCTCATCATTAATGTATATCTAGCAATTTTCTGTCATTTAATGTCCCACTAGGGCGCATCGTGTGAATTTGAATTATTAATCATTGCGTTTAGAAAAGGGCAAATATATGGCTAGGACGAACACCAGAGGGTCCTTTGCTTTCTTTACACGAAACTATATAACGATTGCCATGACGGCGTTTACGAGCACATAAATTGGCTGACCGCAGTGGATAGGAGAGGTTCATTATCAAATGAAAATGATTATTCGGTCTCCGAGGTCTTTTTAAAAATGAATGAAATAGTGGCATAATAATAGAGAACTCTGAAAATGTTTATGGATTTAAATCTTTGTGTAGTTGTATTTATAATTTGCAGACATTGTGGTGGGACATGATAATTTTCATTTTAGTGAAGTTACCGGGAAATAAATGACGCTAAAAACAGTGTATGTCACAATTATTTTCTCTGTATTCTCACTCTCTCTAAATATATGCAAACACACACACACATACACACTCACATATATATATATATATATATATATATATATATATATATATATATATATCCTTAGACGTATACATGTATATATCTTTATTTATATAAAACTTTATATATATATATATATATATATATATATATATATATATGTATAGATATATACATATATCTCAGTATATATTTATCTTTATATATGTATGTATATTTATATATATTTAGGTATATTTATATATATATCTTTATATCTATGTATATATCTTTATATAAGTATATATATATATGTATATATATCTTTATGTAAGTATATAAATTTACATATATATATATATATATATATATATATATCTTTGTATATTTGCATACACACACATACGCACATATATATATATAAATATATATATATATATATATATATATATACGATCACTATTTATGTTTTAACGTATATGTATGAAAATATTCAGAAATTATAACATGGATATGTTACAATATCACTACAAATGTAACTATTTTGTTTCGACACTTCTTGTGTCTTGTCAAGTGATGCGGTTATTTTAAAATAACCACATTACTTGAAAAAACACAAGAAGTGTAGAAGCAAAACAGCTACTTCCCTAGTGATATTGTAACATAACCATATTATAATTTCTGAATAAATATTATTAGCTCCACTTTGTATTGAGCACTTTTTAAAAACAGTGTTTCTTTGGACAAGGAATATTATTCCCCCATACTTGCATATATATATATATATATATATATATTTAAATCCTAAAGAAACCAGCTTGATGGGACAATCGCAAAAAATGTGTTTTTAAATTAAGTATGAAAAATGGTGCAACTAAGCGGCTTCAATGTAAATAAAATTATTTATTAACAGAGACAATCTCATGTCTCAATTATGAATTACAAAAAGTATTATCATGTTTACAATGGAATTTCAGCGGAATAATTAAACAATGATATCACTCTCATAAGCCTTTCTGCAAACCTAAACTAAAATTCCAGACATTCTTTTCCCCTTTATATGCTTAGCTGAAAAATTAAATCTTTAAAATATCCTAAGCGATATCTGTTTTAAACTTGTGAATAAAATTTGTAAGGAAATGTCGTCATGAATCCAAATTTTTGAATTTTAAATTTATGTATTAACCCCACTTATATATTTTTAAAATTAAACTTTCCGTTTCGTCAGCTTTTTTTCCTTCCTTTCCTTATTTATTGCAAATGTTTTTACAAAAATCTTATATATTAAACTCTGTTGACCTTTACTTACTTTAGATTTATCATTTGATATTATTGGACGCCATTGTTTCTCCTTAATTATATTAACATATTATTCACTTCCCTTCAAAACATTTGTTTATTTTTTAGCCCTGTATTATTGAATAATTTAAACATGACTTACTGTTTATAATAGAATATTTCTCACACCAGTTCTGTTTATTTTTAGGGATATATAGATGGGTATTTTGTTACCTATTTCCTTCATTTTATTTTATTAAATTTTCATAAATTTAATTAATTTAAGTTATATTTTTCATCTTATCTGCAGTATGACTTAAGTATAATTTATTCATATATATTTTCATACAATTTACATATATATATATATATATATATATATATATAAATCCCATTGCTTGTTCAATTAGAAACATTTACATTAAAAGTAATACTTAAATGTTGATACCCGCTTGAGTTTACATTTATATTAATTTAATTTATTTTGCTCATTTGACCTTTCTTTTTATTTAGGTATGGTATTTCTACATGATAAATATTCATTTGGTGGCGTTCCTTTTTATTTCTGAAGAAAATTTTAACGTATATTATTTTTATCTCATATATAGTCATTTTATTTTTAAACGGTTTAAAAAACTATTAAAGAGATTCGACAAAGTCTAGAAAAGCGCGATGTACTTCAATTTTATCTTTTTTAGTGCATTTCTCTGACTCTCCCTAATCTCTGGTCTGTTTATTCTTCTGTCTTCTAATCTAAGGTACCTTTTTTACTTTTCTTACTCTCTTTCCTTTTCCCTTTTCTGCTTTTCTTCTTCCTCCTTTTTTTGCGTTCCTTTTAGCTATGATTTTCTTTCTTTTATTTCTACACGCATGAATTAATTTTTGAATGACACATATATTAAAGATTGCCGTCAGGAGCGAAACTTCCTCAAAACTCTCGACCTGCGTTTTCTGGTGTCTGCAGATTTAACATATATTTTCTTCCACTTCTCTATTTCTTTTCTACATTTTCGTCCTATTTTCTTTCTTTCTCCTTTCCTTTCTTCTTCCTTTCACTTTCTATTCGCACACTTTTCTTTTCCTTTTCATTAGCAAGCTGAATTCCGGTCTCTTTACCCACGCAACCATTCATGAATGTTTTTAATTTTTCCATAATATTAAACATCACTAAAGAAGCAAATGTAATTCGTAGAAATGATCATTCGATCATAAATTTTAATTTTTTATAAAAATGCAGTTCTCTAGCGCTCTCTCTCTATATATATATATGTATATAAACGAAGATTAACGAAAGTTGTTATAAACAACCGACAATTTGAAATGATTTGTTTGAATATATTTTTGATCAAACTCGTATTTAAGTAGAAATTCTGTTTATAATCAATACAGTATTATATATTTATTTCTACAGGCCTGATTATTTGCGATACATTTTTGTTATCAAAATGCTTGTTATTCGGCTGGATACGAACCTGCGATCCCTACCCACATAGGGGAAGCGACCAAGTGATCTGTTGCGTCTTAGACCGCTCGACCACGAACGACGATCAGTCTAAACGAAGTCAAATTAAAACTATAGCACAATTTTCGATTCATCGTAATAAACTATCTGCTCTGAAATGTATCGTAATATCAACAAATGTCAATATATTACGGAAATTAAGATTAACGAAACTGGTTAAAAACAACCGACAATTTAAAAAGAATTTTTTAGCATTATTTTTTATCGATACTCGTATATAAGTAGATAACCTGTTCATAATCAAACAGTATTATATATTTATTTCTATTATAGGCTTAATTTGACATCTTTTATACTGATCGTCATTTGTGGTCGAGAGGTCTAAGGCGCAACACTTGGTCGCTTCCTTTATGTGGATAGGGTCACAGGTTCGAATCCTGCCGAATTACACACATTTTCGTATATATATATATATATATATATATATATATATATATATATATATATATATAGGTTGCGATGTTTGGTTCAAACAAGTGTATTAGATTAGCAGAATATATATGAAATAACAACTGTTAGTAGTCAGCAAAGTCTAAGTCCGAACTGTGTAGTTACACTACGTCTCGACTGTCAATAGACTGCGTCACAGCTGCGTACCCTGACATCACTCCAGTTATTATACATAGCAGGTGGTACAGTCTATTCCAAGTAGATGGGCACCTTAACACATATCCCCATTAGCCAGCTAACTAACTATACTGCAACCGCTTTCATTATTATGCATGGGGTACAGTTAAGCGGGAGACTAACAAATTTTTTGTAACAACAAAGAACTGAAGGTAGGAATTATGGCACCATTCTCCAACTTAAATCAGGAGAGCGTCCTGAAGAGATGCAAAGCGATTCATAAGTCGTCCGGAGGCCACGGCTGAGAAAGCAATGGCAATTTTCTTGAATACATTTACACTTTATTATTTCGAGATAGTTTTGTGTAATTTTGGTAAATATAGCTCTTAAAATGAGCTATCAGCATTATTTTTATTTTGGCGTAATTAAGAAGACAATTTATTCATCACAAACTGTATATATTATGAAAAATATTGTCTTTAGAAAAATATTTTCGATGAATAATGCATTTTGCGAGAAATTATTTCATTTAAAAAATAGTTAATTTTAAGTATTTATAAAGTTTTAAATATTTGAAAAGTTCTGTATTCATTTGTAGTGGTCAGGTGATGAAATAAAGTTAAATAAATAAAGCAAAAATATATTTATTAATCATGATTTAAAATTCTTACAGTTCAGTGACCTCCAGCCTTTGAAAAATATTTTTGAATACGGGCTTTTATGACTGAAAAAAATAAGACCGATAACTTGAGTAAGCTTAAAATTTATTGGTAATGTAACATTTCTTCAACAATAGTCTTTGAAAATCAGATAAAAATTTAAACGTAAAACTCAATAAATATTAGATTACATAAAATATTTTCCTAATTTTCTAAGAAAAAAAGGTTAGTTAAAAATATATATAAAATATAACGCAGAAAGGCAGGGTCATAGTCATGCGTAAGTATGAGGACGCCCTTTCTTTATGATTTGAAATGCGCAAACTGGTGAAGGAAGCATTCCAGAAGTTGAGTTAAGTATTAAGAAACAGGACAATTTTGCTAGAAACAAGTAGGAGAGTACTAGATTGTTATGTGATATCAGTTCTTCAATATGGCAGTGAATGTTGGACAATATCATCAAAGATGGAGAAAAAACTTGAACAAACTGAAATTTAGTTCTATAAAGAATGCTGCGAATATCATGGACCTAGCATGTGAACAATTTTGAGGTTTCGGAATGAATGGAAACGAAAACGAAATTAATATTGAGCATCAGGACGAGACAGCTAAAGTTCCTGGGATGCAATGAAGAAGAAGGGCTTGGAGAATCTGATACTAACAGGCTAGATAGAAGGAAAAAGAGACAGGGGGAAGCAGCGGATAACGTATTTGAAGGACCTAATCAGGTGGATGACGGAATGAGGGTTGGGCTTTGTAACAGGAGAAAGCTTGCTAAGAGCCACGAGGGATAGGGAGATGTGGAAAGCCATTGTTGCTTGCGTCCTGAAAGAACAGGTCACATAGAAGAAGAAGAAGAAGAAGAAGAAGAAGAAGAAGAAGAAGAAGAAGAAGACGATCACTAGAAAAAAATGACAAAACTGTATCCGATATAAATTATTTGGATGAGTTAAAATCAAAATGTTTAAAAAGACATATAATATTATGCAAAAGGCGCATATGACCATTTTTGACGAATAAATGAATTTGCACGATCCACGTAGAGGAAAATGTAAGAAGCGGTGCTACTAGAACGCGGATAAGCGTTGTGGTGCAGTGGATATCGAATCCGAACGAGAAATCGGGAAGCCGATTTCGAATTCCTGTTGAATTCATTGCAATCACTTACACACAAATACCCTTGGGAAAGATATTAATCCAGCTTTTCCCTCCAGTTATGGGTTAAATTATAGGAGATATTAGGTTCTATAGCCTTGGCTGGCAACAACAGAAAGCAATGGCAACTTACTTTGGGATAATCTTCTGCCCTGTCATTAATGTCTCTTTCGAGACATGATCGCCCAAAGCGTATATCATGTATGGCACTTAACTGACTATAGCGTGAGGTCTACCGCAGTATCAAACTATAATATAATGTTGGATGTGTATACATGGTTATTTGAACCTGATCTGAATATTTATATATCTATATGCTATTTATATTTTATTAAAGACAGAGAGGTAAAAATAAATACGATATTAATTACACTACATAGTTTATATATATAAAATGGCGCTCAATCCATATTCAAGTAATTTTTGCACTTATATACCAGGAAAATAAAATTCAGAACACTTGTATATCAAGAAATTTGTCAACACTCCATAAAAACACATAACTTTGTGTTTCAAAATATTTTTAAGGTGTTTTAAGCTAAAAGTAAATAATATTTGTTTCAAATCAGATTAATTAAACTTAAAATCAGCTATTCTTTTTCATATAACGTTTAAATTTTTTCAAACGTATTTAATGAAGAGAGTCAAGTGATGATGACATTCTAAAATTAGCTGATTTTTAGCAATGTTAACAAGTTCAAAAGAAAAAACTAATTCAAATCAATTTATGATGTTTTGAAATAAAACAACTTTTTGTTTATGGGAAATTTTAAATTTGATCTATTAAATTGAAACCAAAATTAAAATTAAATGTTGTAAAAACATTTTTCATTTTAAATAATAAATCTTTTTTCATGACGCATCGCATTTATTTGGAAATACCTAATTATAATAAGAGTATAAAAGAGAAAATTTCAAAGAAAACCAACTAAAAGTAGGCATAATGTTACAAATAAACAGTCAGTATCCATTACTTAAATTCATTCATAAAATAAAATAAAAACCCAAAAGAAACAAAGGAAGAATGAAGTAAGGAAAAATAAATAAAAGAAAAAATAAATTAAAAGAATGAAAAACTGAAGGAAAAACAAATTAAAAAGTAATTAATATAAAAGAACAATAAGAAAAGAAAACAAAGAACTAAAGAAAGAAAATAAAAGAAAAGAGAACTAAAGAAAGCAAAGAAAGAAAGAAAGAAAGAAAGAAAGAAAGAAAGAAAATAACAAAAAAGAAGAAAGAAAAGAAATGAAGAACGAAAGAAAAAGACAGAACAAACGAAATAACAAAAGAAGAAAAAGCAAACGAAAACCAAGGAAATAAAGAACAAACGAAAGAAAAAAAGAATAAAAAATAAAAGAAAAGAGAAGAAACGAAAGACAAAAGGAACAAACAAAAGAATAAAAGAAGGAAAAACGAAAGAATGAAAAAGGAACGAAGAACGAAACGACATAATGAAGAAAGAACGGAGATAAAAGAAAAAAGGACAGCAGAAAAACCGAGAGGACGAAGAATAAAAAATTTAAACTCAAAAGAATAAGTTTCATAAATACGAAAAATGCCAATAAAAATAAGAAACTGAAATAAAATGTGTAAATTGAAGGGAAACTGTTATAAAGTGTAAATGATCCACGAATCACTTGCAAAAAGAACCGTGGAAAACTGAAATAAAACGCCTAATGCATATAAAGGAAGTGGGGATAAAAAGACAGATAATAAAATATCGTAGACAGGACATAAAATGGGAAGAAAGAAGTTTCAATGAAGAAAGGAACAATTAACCCTTAGCCAGGAGAAGGAACAACAGCCCGTTAAGAAATAGACAATAAAATAAATACTATAAGCAAAAGAGGCTATGCAAACGGGCCCTGACCGGCGCCCGTACGCCTACGTGTCGTTCAGACTAAACGACCCTGCACATGACGACCGGATATATTTCAGCCTGTGGCAACAGATTGTAAATTTCTATAAACCAGTGTAAATGGACACTAGAGAATCGTAAAGATAAATAAACGTTGTTGAGTCGGTGACATGACCACAGACAGGAGATTTTAGCCTTGCTCGGGTAAAAAAAAAGAAAAGAAATAAAACCTACCAAATCTGTAGTAGGTTCAGAAAGAAAAAAGTGGGGTGGATTGCGCAATATTTTGTGAGGAGAACTTTTTTTTCGCGTTCGCTTGATTCTGTAGAACGTGTCTTCAGGAAACATTAAAGCTAATGCTTTTTCTTTATTGCTTATTTATCACTCATTTGGATTTTCTTTAAATCTATAACTAAGCAAAGTCATGACAGGCATGTTAATTATATGAACACTTACTTTTAGACGGGCTCTCTTTAAGATGTTTCGTGCATTAATAGCAAAAGCGTACTCACCTGCATAGAATGCAAATCTGGTTTCTATTTTCCTCCAATAGATATCTATTTATTTATATTTGAATTTTTACACTTGGTCACCCTACCCACATATTTTTTATAAAGAGGTATTTGTTTTTGAAATTATTTAAACGACAGATTTTTATCCACTTAAACGTTTTTAGTCAAAGTAGATGTATACTTATGTAACAAATTTACACAAATGTGACTATCCACAAAAAATAATATTTTAATAAGTGATTATATATATATATATATATATATATATATATATATATATATTAATTATATTCACCTGTAGTAAATCGCTAAATCAGATTAATATGATTACAAAGTCCCCAAACAAATATTTCCCATTAAAATTTTAATATTATCATTAAGAGGAAAGGTGAAAAGTTTCTTAATTATTAAAAATAAAAACTTTAATCCCATTTAAGACGTTCGGATTTTGCTAAAGAATTTTTTTTATTTTAGCGGGTAATCGAATCGTTATGATATTTACAATGGAAAACCTAATATTACATAAGTCAGTATTTTTCCGGTGAAAAACACATTAATTTGGAAATTCTTGCAAATTGTCGGATTTTAATGAATCTTACAGGACTTTTTCAAAAATAATGAAATAATGAAATTATTTTTGAAGTCATTATTTTTCAAGTATCTTGGTAAAATTAATTTTCCCGCCACATAAATTCAATAAATTAAATTTTATTGAGATTTACTAGTTATAAGCAGGATTCATTGGGCAATTTAAATCATCTATTATTTTTTTGAAAAATTTTCTCGCAGTCAGTCAGTTAAGTGCCATACGTGAAACACGCTTGGGCGATCATGTCCCGAAAGAGACATGACTGACTGGGCAGAAGATTATCCCGCAGTAGTTTGCCATTGCTTTCTGCGGTAGACTGGTTGCCGACCAAGGATATAGAACCCAATCTGTCCTGTTATTTAGCCCATAACTAGAAGGAAGAGACGGATTAATACCTTTCCCAATGGACCACTACGCACATACTTCTTCTTGCAGTAGTAAAACTAATAAATACAACATCACTGTTACATGATTTAATTTCAGACGTTTTGAATTGCTTCAATAAATATTAAAAATTAAATACATAACACTCTGAAGAAATCTTTTTCGATTAATAATGAAATTTTAAATTAATGGTTTTTATTTGTATTTTTAGTAAATTTTCGTTGCAATTCCCGACGCTTTTCCCCTTCAAATTTATCCAAAATAGCATTATCTCTGTAAAATGTATATGCTAAACTCAAATCAACTGTTAGTTATTGAAGAAACTTAACATTTTTTATCTAAATGTCCATAAAAAAAAACGAACTATATCTTGCACTTTTTCTCTCCCGTAACTCTCATGTCATGTAATTAACTGCAGAATGACATACTGCGTAATGCAAAGAATTTCGGCAGATCTTTGCTTGATTTTTCTTCATTTACTGATACTTCCGGCGATGTACTTCCGTTAAAAAATGTAATGCGCTATTGTATTTCTACGCTTGTTACTTTAATTACAGGAAGTACATCGCCGGAAGTTTCAGTCAAGGAAGAAAAACAACCAAAATTCGACAGAAAATTCTGCCTACGTAGAACGTCATTCTGCAGTTAATTACATGACTTCGTGAGAGTTACGGGAGAGAAAAAGTGCGAGATATAGTTCGTTTTTTATGGGATTTCAAAGCAAAAAAGTTAAGTTTCTTCAATAACTAATTGTTGATTTGAGTTCAGCATATAAATTTGCACAGAAATAATTTTGGATAAATTTGAAGGAGCAAAAGCCGTCGGCACCTAAAACGAACATTTACCGTATTTTTTAAAAATTAGAACTATTTATAAAGTTTCAAAAATATTTTTAAATTCTTCAAAGATTTTTGGGGTTTGTTTAAAAAACTTGTTAAGCGAAGATTATATTTAGTAATGGAAATGAGTATAATACAAATCATTCTGCTCCCTAATTTAACTTTTTTATTTTTTTTCGTTTCTTTGAAGTTTTTTTTGTATAGAAATGTCTATGTGTAAATAAAAGTTATATTATTCAGAGTTTCCTCCTATTACAAGAATTTTTTTTACAATTATGCCACTTGTGATCACCATACTTATCTTGTCTCTAATCAGTCAACCTGTGACCCCTTTTGATATACGGCGGACAGGTCAAAAATTTCAATTCTGTCATTAAGAAACAGTGTTATTCTAAATTTTATGCTATAAAAAGTAATACTTATGCAAATCTGATTAATTTAACAAAAAATATGCTACTTTTCTAAAAAGAAATAATTTATTGCAAATGTATATTATATTTTGAAAAGATTTTCAAAACCGAGAATTAAAAATGGCCGAAAAATTAAAAGAAACACATTGAAAAACTTTAGATTCTAATCAATATAGTTTTTGTTTGAAATACACCAGAAAATGTTCCTTACTGGAAGTGGTAAACTTAATCCGTTAGCTTACAAATAAAACTAAAATAAAACTTTCAAGAAAAATTTTAAATTTTAAAAAATTCAATTTAAAATTTAGAACTCGAAAATGAGTGTAGGTACGTAAATATATATAATCTTTAACGTCATAATATATTTATTAATATATATATGTAAGACTTAATATATGATAGATATAATACTATTATTATAAATATATACTATTTAAAGTGAATATATATATATATATATATATATATATATATATATATATAGTGTAACAAAGTTATAGAACTCCTAGGTTTTTTACCTGCTGTTCACGCATTTACTTTTATAACGAGTGCTCGATACAACGTAGAGCATTATATTGTAACGGTTGTTAAGATGGTTTATAAATTCATAGTATCACTACACAAATATTTAACTACCAAAATAATAAAGATGAAAACAATAAAAACCTATGTAATTGTAGAAGCCCCGACAATTGCCAACTACAGAATAAATGTCAAATAAACTCAATAATCTACCAATGCATCATAACATTAATTGAAAATCCCACTATAAATAATGTCTATATTGGATCTACTAAGAACACTTTTAAGCAACGCTGGTACTTGCACTTAACTTCATTCAAAAACAACTTATGCAAAAACCAAACATCATTTCTGCATATTTTTGGAAATTAAATGACTCAAAATAGAAACCAAAAATAAAATGGAAAATCCTAGAAAAAACTAGATCATGCAACTCGCTTAACGACATCTGCCCTTTATGCTTAAGTGAAAAGCTACACATTCTAAAATATCCCAACAATAGCGAACTATTGAACCGTAGAAATGAATTAGCGGTATTATGTAAACATTGCAAATATTTCTCGTTAAAATGTAAATAACCAAAAAATACCTCATCCACACGAAACAATCCCCCAAAATGCAATATACACACATAATCAATCCTCAAAATAAAAGGAACGTATAAATAACAGAAAATAAATCTCACACAACATTAACAGCAAATCCATCCATCTATAAATAGTAGTAAAATAAAAACTATCGACACTTTCTTAAAAAAACCATATATCCCAATATAAGAATACACGAAACAAAAAAGTGACCTGTCCAAAACTAACTACTACACAACCAAAAGCGGCATCACTAGGACTACAAACGGACGACTAGATCATACTAATCTTCCACCCCACATTTTCTTACATCGTTTCCATTAACAGCGGAGCCACTCTTAGATAGCAGTAAAATAAACAAAAAATGTCTACCCTTCCTTAAAGAAAAAACATACATCCCAAGATAAGAACTACCCAGACAAAATAAATAAGGAACCTGTCTTAAACTAAGCTACTTCTCCCAACCCAAGGCTATATCTCTAGGGCTACAATGCGGTCGACTAAATCAGAATAAACTCCCACATTCACTTAAGCATCATATCCCTATAAATAAACCATTTTCATCATTTAATTTTCATTCCAACTTATCACCCGATGAGAAGCGCACGTAGCAGCTTCGAAACGCGAAAATGTTTGTGTAGTGATGCAATGAATTTATAAACCATTGTAACAACCATTATAATATATATATATATATATATATATATACATATATATATATATATATATATATATTAATTAGAGAAAATTTTCAAAATTCAAAGGTGTCGGATGTACATTTCGACATAGGATCTCTAATAGAGACTCTACCTCACGTTAGCGACATTGTTTTTCCAGATGTACTCACAGGTACTCCTTTTCGAACCCCGGTCAGAGGTACCAGACAGCCCTTTCGCGGTCATTCTGGAAAATGAAAGAAGAAGGGCTGGATCCTGAAATTAGCTGGAAACTGATAGGTTCAGCCCGTATTCCGAGGAATTTTCGTGATAGGTGCTGTCTATGTTTCCTGGAAAAAATTTCAATATTAAAATACCCCCACCAACAACGGCTACTGAATCTTAGGAGGGAATTCATCAGTAAGTGCCGCCACAAGGCAAATTATTCAAATACTTAAATTTAGAATTTAAATCCCAGTTGAGTAGATGTTAGAATATAAATTTAAAAAATTCAATTTAAGTTTTAATCTTAATTTTACCCTAACGTTAACCTTAAAAAGTATCTTAACCACCTACCTTCCTATCCCAAGCTTCTTTAATTGCCTATCTTTAGAAAATATGGATTCTTTTACTAAACCCCTTTTTTCCTTGGTTAACACTTATTTTGTCTCTAATATTTTTTCTCTAATAGTCTTTCTCTAATAATTATTAAACTGATAACATCCTGTAATTGGCATTTAACTCGCTTC
Source organism: Ascarosepion bandense (assembly GCA_037127315.1). Lineage (NCBI taxonomy): Eukaryota > Metazoa > Mollusca > Cephalopoda > Sepiida > Sepiidae > Ascarosepion > Ascarosepion bandense. Next base: position 586,468 of record JBBBDQ010028565.1, read on the forward strand.
TACCAAAATGGTTTAATCAAATAAACTTAAAAACAACAAAAAAAATTTTAAATCTTATATTGAAACCCATTCCTTCTCGCCTAAATACACCTCTTCAAACAGCCCAAGATCTTAACTTTAAAAAGTAATTTAACTCATTTAGTTGTCTATCTTTATAAAATATGAACTCCTATTCGTCCCCTTCCTAAATATACCATTTCAACACCCTGTAACCCCGCGACTACCAGCTCTGTCCTTTTCCACTTTGTGACCGTTGTTAACAAAAAAACCCTCCACACTAACTCAGGGCCTTCGTCATTTGGAAAAACAATGTCGCTGACATGATGTAGAGTCTCTATTAGAGATCCTATGTCGAAATGTACATCTGACACCTTTGAACTTTGAAAATTTTCCTAATTTATATTGGCTCAGTATTCTTAATACATTGAGCTCTCTGCCTGCATCACTTTTTAATGTTAAAATTTTTTAAGATTGATTAGGATCAGGTTCTTGGAATTTACTTTCCTACTCTTCCACTTCGGATTAAAGAAAAACAATAGATATATATATATTTTTTTAAAAGTTATCATATATATATACATGATATTTAATGTGATTTTGTGTATATATATATATATATATATATATATATATATATTTAAAGTGATCATATATATACATGATATTTAATGTGATTTTATATATATATATATATATATATATATATATATGGTTTAATGTGATTATATATATATATATATATATATATATATATATATATATATATATATATATATATATATATATATATTAATCCTTTCATGCCAAGCAAGGTGGTACCGCCACTGATGCGCAGGGGGCTACAAAAGAAAGTAAAAATTTAGCCAGGAAGAGAGTAACGATAAAAAAGATAAAGACGAATCAGTTGCAGGGGGTATCAGAGAAAAGACATAAGAATGATGGGAACATAAGTGTGAAGACAGTTCGCAAGGCAGAAAGAAAGAAAAAGAAGATACAAGGGGTGATGAAGAAAGGACTAACGTCAAGTGAATAAAAGATTGGAATTGACATTGCACTTAAATTTCTGAAGGTTGTAGCCGATAGGAAAGCAGGTATACGGAATGGAGTTCCACAGATAGGAAGTGCAAGGAAAAACCTACTGAAGTAGAACTGTTGGCTGCATTTGGTTGATTTACCTGTAAAAGGGTGGAACCTTGTTGTCACTGGTTGCACGAATAACTTCTTGTGGAGTGAGCACCAGTGACGTAAGTTTGTCGGAGAAGAATCCTTGAAACATGAGACAGAGGGAAGCCATATCCCGCCGGTGTAAAAGTGGCTAGAGACGAGCTGCCAAGTTGGAACCTATCACATTAGAGTGTTGTTTTTTTTTTGAGTTTGTCGAGAATACTGAGATTAACCGCAGGGGCGCCTACCCAGATATGACAACAGTTTTCTATGTATGGTCGGATGGTTGAACAATTAAAGTATTCATATATTCCGGGAGAATTTTTGCAATGAATGAAACGAATAGGGGGTATTCTGAAAAATGGACTAATTAGTGCATGACAATGAATTATAATTTATAACAGCTTTATAGGATATGTTCAGTTTCTTATATATATATATATATATATATATATATATATATATATATGTATGTAATCAGGGTTTCTGAAAGGATTTTTCGGTTGCTGAGGTGATGTGTTATCCCCCCGTGGTGATTTTCACATCGAAATGGTCATTCAACATCATTGAATTAATCCTTTTTTAATTTATATTTGCTCTGTAATATTTTATTACATGGAGCTCTCTTCCTGTATCATTTTTTTAATATTAAAATAAAATTTTTAATATTAATTAGGATCGGTTTTTTGGAATTTACCTTCCTGCTTTTTTCACTTGGATTAAAGTATCTAAATTAAATATATATATATATATCCGTGTGTAGGTGGATTTTAAGATATTTTGGGCCGATTCAATTACTAAATCTGGAAAAGATGACCTACATTATAATTTGGTGGTAGGGTACGCTTTCACGCAACCATTTGGTCTTGGTCATTTGACGCCAGCTGACTTAGCGCGAGCCTACTTGGCGGGGGCTGTTTTGGTGCCAAAATATTTTTTAAATTTATAAATGTTATTTTATCTATAAATCTTAACAGCATTCTTTTAACTATAAATTTACCTGTATGGAGAGTATTACAATATATCCGTTATAAATTGAAAGATATACATATTTAGAAACAGAAAACCTACTTCTCTTCTCGTTTAGCTGTTTGTTCTGCCTATATACAGTGGGAGATTTTGTTTCTTCCAACGTTTGAGTTGAGTCAGTCAGTGCTTAGCCTCAGTTGAGGTAGCTGTCGCAAGTGTTTTGTTTTTTTACCATCTTTTTATATATATATATTTTTTTACCTAGAATCATTCGTTTTATTCATATGACGGCTGAAAAGGTAATAACGAAATGTGGTCAAGAAAAACTTACTCAAAACGGATTCCTATACGTCTTTGACAAAACAAACAAAGCTGACATCGAGTTGAAATATTAGGGTGATGGACCATCTGTACAAGGTAATTATATCACTCAAGTTTAAATAAAATAATATTGTTAGTGCTACTAAATCCGAATTTATTGAATGATTTTGAATTTATAAACAAACATTTGCTAATGTTAAAACGTCCGGCTAGCGCCAAATCAGCTATCGCCCAAAGGGCCAGGCCCAACTGTCAACTAGCACACAAACAACCGGGCCTAACTGTCAACTAGCACACAAACGGCCGGGTCCAACTGTCAACTAGCACACAAACGGCCAGGCCCAACTGTCAACTAGAACACAAACGGCCGGATCCAACTGTCAACTAGCACACAAACGGCCGGGCCCAACTGTCAACTAGCACACAAACGGGCGGACCCAACTGTCAACTAGCACACAAACGGCCTGGCCCAACTGTCAACTAGCACACAAACGGCCGGGCCCAAACGACGATACGCAAACAGTCGGGCCCAATTTTCTCATTCCGATAATTTGGAGGGTATCCTTCTTAGTCAGTTTGATAGCTTTTCCAACCTCCCTTCAAACATGTAACACTTATCAATCATTTCATTAATCTGGTGTAATATTTAACCAGCTTGTCTCACCTTAGCAATTACAAATGTCTACTTAGTTCAATACTCACTGCGTGCCACAAACAATCGACTTCTGCATCAAACCTATTCATGGAACATTACCATACATATGATGAGTATCTTGGCAGGATTTTCTTTTGAGTATTTTCTTTCTTAATTATTGTGTGAAAAATGTCCGTAAGTATATGTTGAGCTCTATATGTCATTTTTGTGTATTTTCCAATAATCGAATATGATATGGTTTTGAGAATGATTTCAAATAGCGTTTAAGTCACTTGATATCAATAATTTCATAAATCTAAATTATATTCAGACATACTGATATCACCCACTACAAACTTCAACTAATTAAATAATGTAGTCACCCCTTACTGAAAGTCAGGGATAAATGTTTGTTCTTTCAGGTAAATCAATTCTTTTTTTTTAGTTTTAAATATACCTAAATGTCACAACTGACTGAATATAGGAACAAGATGTGTGTTTTATATTTTGTAATAAATTTCTTAGAATATCACGCACTCCGATAGCCTAATGCGTAAAGTTACTTTCATAGCGAAGAATCGAATTTCAGTCTTCCAAGTAAATATTTTGATTGACAGTGTTTTTGTTTTTTGTTTTTTTTCTGCTAAGAATCTATAGTTAACTAACAACTTATGGTTACAGAAACAACAAGAAAGTATGAAACGTGAGACAATCGTACCCTTTTCGGTTGATGTCAATTAGCTTCAATCTCTGGCTTTTTCTTTCGGTGTCGTATTGATCGGCAGTGACGCTATCAAATATCATTCATTATTTAAGAAATGAACTCATGAAAGCTGAACCGAAGTAGTCAATATTCAAGGCACGATCTTTGAAACAATCTTATTCCCAGATCCTCTGATATAATCAACCACACCTTTTCTTCTGCTATCCATCATTAACTGTCACTTCGATCTGAGCGCAACGGTGTTCTCACCCTGTCCACATTTGTGGACAGGGTGAGAACACCGTTGTGGTCTTTGTGCTTTGTTGAAACGTTCAGTATTTTCTGTTTTTCTCTTTCAAATCAGTTCGCTGACTTAGTAACCACGTGTTCTATGGTCATTGTTTTATTAAGCACTGTTTTATTGATACGAAATTACATTGCCTAGCAGAACAAAAGTCGTAAGAAACCATGTTTTCAGATCGAAAATAATGGCCGAATTAGTCAAATCTGGGATTAATCTGTCCCAAACCACTCGGTATTCACTGATATATGATGTTATGAAATTCAAAACTTTTTGTAAACTAAACAAATCAGGACAGCCAAGTTAGACTCTTTTTTTAAAGTTCCCAGCTTGACGCTGACGGAATGGAATGATTTAGATTCAGTCATCTTTTTCTTGTAGATGTGCATTTGTACTTCTGAGTATGTTTTTTTTTTTGTTTATATATTTCTGTAGCATATTACTTTATAAGCATCTTACTATGAAATGATAAATTCTTAACAAGATTCTCTTGAGTGTGAGTTTTGTTTAAAGACATATGAACCTCTGTGGGGTATTTAATGTAAAATAGGTGTGGGTCTGAAGTATTTATTAAATGTTCGATTATAGTGAGAAGGTTGATTAAATCAGATTTTAATGAAAATTTTTTGTTTTTATTTTAGAAAACTGAAGATATCTTCAAGTTTTGTATTAAAATATGTTTTGCTGAAAATATTTTCCCTTCAAAATGTGTTACAGTAATAATTTTTCTTAAAAAATGAATTGTTGGTAATATTTTTCCTTCAAAAATGTATATTTTTCTAGAAATGTTTATTTTTATGTATATATTTCTATAAAAGTGTATTTTTAAACTTTCATAGTGTTTTGACCTCAGTTTAGGGGTTAACCATTTGCCCATAGCTAGAACCCTAACAGGTGCTACCACTCCGGGTCAGTGTGGACCTGAGAACAACAGCAATTAAGTGGTGGTTACATTCTTTTCACAACCTCCCAATCAGAGGCCTTGCTGTCGGTTGCAATTTACCATCATGCCCAGGAACCTCTTGAGTTTGTAATGTTCGTAACACCGTTGGTAAAATTGTTTTGTATAAGGACCAACTTAATCGGAAAGCATTTGAATCATGTGTTTCTATGCTCCTTCAGATCAGCACGACACATTTATCCGGAACTTATGACATAACATCCCCAAAAATATTGACAAAGCGGAAACTCTTGAAATGTTATATTTCGGAGAGATGGGGGGGTAAACCTACTAACAAAAATATTGCTCCCTCGTACACACAATTATTTGCACCTGTAGATTACTAATATATATTAGCCAGTCCCGATTTTATTGATATTGTATCTTGCATTTAGCGAATCACTCCTTGGGCTTCTTGACAAAATACAAAGGAGCATCTGTAACGTGGTTGATACTGACTTGGCAGACCGGCTGCAACCACTCTCTCACCGGCGTGATGTGGCTTCCCTGCGCCTCTTCTACAAGTACTTTCATGGCTTCTGTTCCGATGAGCTTAGATCACTGGTGCCGCCTAAGCACGAATTTACACGAGATACTAAATTAGCAACTAGGTCCCACCCTTTTACAGTTAAACAAATAAGATGTAACCGTAAATTCTACTCCAACAGCTTCTTTTCTCGCGCTTCCCGCCTGTGGAACTCCCTTCCACAAGTCTGCTTTCCCGACAGCTGCAATCTCCAGGTGTTTAAATGTAGGGTCAATAGACACCTCCTATCACACTAACTCCCAATTATTCTCAGAACACTCTCATCTACCCAATCCTCATTCTCGGTATCCTTACCCGCCTATCACCCACCCTCTAAGATTTCCTATATTTAATCATCCTTTCTCCACTCTATGTAGCCCCCTGCGCAGTAGTGGCAGTGACATGCCTTGCTCGGGGTGAAAGGCTTATAAAAAAAAACAATGAATGGCGTCATATTTCAATATCTTAATTCTTAATCTCTTTCAGAGTTTGTCATTTACTCGCCTGTTAAGGAAACTTAACGCACGCTAAGTCATATAATGTGTTTAATGATGTACCATTTAACGTGTCGAAAGATGTAATCAGCATGTCTACTTCAATTACAGACCGAATTCTTTGCATTAACCTTTACTTAAATAAACATGAGAAAGACAAGCATATATTCTTATACTCTAAATTATGGGTTAAATAACATAGCAAATGAGGTTCTCTGGCTTTTGTTGAAAACAAAACATAGGGAATGAGACTGCAAGTCGAGATATGTTTGGTGTGGGTATTCGTGAAGCAAAAACTTGTCGGGTGCGGCTGTAATCTTATATTTTTCAGTGATTTCTAATGGAGAAGAAAATATATCTAAGTAGAGCGTACTATACGCTTCTTGAATATCAGTTGTATTTTTCAGTGCATTTTGAATTCATAAGAAATAGAAACTTACACTATTTTCTTCAAAATATTTGAGACCGATAAACCAATCAAGGTGATACGAAGCAAAAAACAAAGGTTGTTTTAATATCATGTCATTTTATTCAATTTTATAAATCTTTTGCAGTGACTGTTGAAGGACAAATATATTAATTATTTTAACCCGGAGGTAACTTAGAAAGGCAGCGTCAAAAACATGCGTAAGTACGGTGACGCCCTTTCTTCGTGTTTTGAAATGCGAAAACTGTTCTGTAAAAAAAAAAATGAAATTTTTTCTGATATAAATTATTTTGCTGACCAAAATGATTAAAAAGACGTATAATATTATGCAAAATGAGCATATGACCAAAACAAATTAACGAACTTGCACGATCCACAAAGGGGAGGATGTAAATAGAAGTGGTGTTACTATATCGCGGATATGCGTTGTGGCGCATAGGATATCAACACGGAACAAAGTGCCAGTCAAATTGGGATGATACTGAATGAACTTGCTCTAAGAGGTAACGGAGGAGAAAAGACGCATATCATGAGAATGATATAGGCAACCGATTCGGATAAAAGCCGAGCCTTTTACTCCTATTTTTTCTTTTTAACCGTTTCACCCAAAGCAAGGCGGTAACGCCACTGATGCGCATCGGGCTACATAAGGGTATAAGTTTAGATAGGAGGAGATTAAAGAAAAAGACGAACCAGTTACATGGGTGTCAGAGAAAGGGCAAGAGAAGGATAGGAATACAGGTGCAATAGCAGGTTCAACGTTAGTGAAAAAGAAAAAGATATACAGGGTGATGTAGAATGATCTGGAGTCAATTGGATAAGAGATGGGTATTGACATTGCATTTAAATTCTTGGTGGTTGTAGCCGTCAGGAAAGCAAGAATATGGACGGAAGAGTTACAGGCGAGAATTGCGAGAAAAGAAACTGATGGAGTATAGATGTCGTCTGCATTTGATTGATCTAACTGTCATGGGTGAAACCCTGTTGCCAGTCTGGTTGCACGAATAAAATCATGTGGCAGGGGCACTAATGACTTAAGTTCGTTGGAGCAGAAGTCATGAAGACTCCTAAATAAAATTGTCGTATATATAAATAAACAAACTTAATAAAGAAAATTGAAAGAACTTTATATTTAAATTTTAATGGTAGTTTGATACAACAACAAATATAACAAAAACAATAATCATCATAGAAATATTCGGAACAAAGTTTGAATTCTTGTCTAGTTCGCTACCTGCAGATCTCTCTAAAGAAAAGAATAAATTCATCTCTTCTCCCCTCTACCTTGGTTTTTAATCTCAGAACATTCTGTAGTTATGTTTGGTAACTAGTCTAATAGTTGGAAAACTTTTGAATTCCACCCCTCTCTAGCTGACATGAATGTGCACAAAGTTAATTATGCATATAGTGCAGATGTTATTTCAAACCTGGCATTATTTTCAGTCTTTTAGTGAAGGACTTCTGAATTCTTTCAAGCACAGACATCTTTCCGGCGTCGGGACATTTTAAACTTATCCTGGTTCAGTCAAAAGCCTTAAATCATCTTCTGGGCGTCGTTTTTAAGGACACCTTATCAGGTACCCCTGCATTCATCTTGGGGTTCTGGATAAAATCCAACTGAGAATCTGCCATTAAATGGATCCCGACCTGGTAGCTCAACTCTAGTCACTTTATCACTGACGTTATGTGGCTTCCCACTGTCTTTTCTACGAATAATTTCACGGCTTCTGCTCTAAAGAGCTTAGATCTCTGGTGCCCACTCTGCATGAATTTACTTGAACTACTAGACTAGCAACTAGGCCTCACCATTTTACAGTGAAACCAGTCAAATGTAACCACAACTTCTACTGTCTCAGCTTCTTTTCTCGCACTCCCCGCCTGTGGAATGCCCTTCGATATACTTGCTTCCCTAACAGCTACAATCTCCAAGAATTTAAATGCAATGTCAATTGGCATCTCTTAACTTCTTGACTCGCATCCTTTCTCTGACTACCCTTGTATCTAGCTCGTCTCATCTTTTACTATATTCTCATGCAGCTCTCTTCACAACAATGTTCTCATCCTGTAACTTGATTCGCTTTCTTATTATTCTCCACTTATGTAGCCCTCTTCGCACCAGTGGCAGTAATGCCTTGCTAGGGGCGAAATGATTAAAAATAAAATGCAGAAATTATCCTTTCTAGCTATCTTAATGAGAATTCAACTCTTTAACTAATCGACCAAAGCGAGATTATAGAACTTGCCTCATTGTTGAAAATCCCAATATTCTAAACTTTCTGCTACGCGCCTATCGGGTAAAGTACGAGACTGAATGGAGACTAAACACGGACTTATGTGCTATGCCGATGTCTGAAAGGTCTGCAAAAGTGATTTCATCGAATCATCAGTGCAATGTTCTTATTTCAGAGATTTGGTGCAAACCATATTCCGGTACCTGAGCACCTCGACGTGGTATAATGGTTAGCAAGCGTTCTCGTTAGAACAATTAGGACTGATTAGGGAATTCACTCCTCACAGAGTGGTCCATACGTTTGGCCTTGATCCGCATCATAGATACGCTTACAGAATCACCATGCTACGGAACCTAATAATTTTCAATCGTAAAAAAAAAAAAAATTAAAGTTGATTCTTAAAAAAGGTTTCAGTTCTATAGTAAATTAGTACAACTATTCTGAAAAAAAAAAACAATATTTGTTTCTTAAATTATAAAACTACACAATATCTGTTAACTATGCATGTCAATCAGTGAAGTGCCATACGTGATACACGCTTGAGAGATCATGTCTCGCAAGACTGGGCAGAATATTATTTCGCATTGCTTTCTGCGGTAGACTGGTTACCAACCAAGGCTATAGAACACAATCTGTCCTGCTGTTTAACCCATAACTGGAAGAAATTGACGGATTAATACCTTTCCCAAGTGTATTTGAGCGTAAGTGAATGCAATGAATATCAGTTGGAATTCGAGCTCGGCTCCCCGATTTCTCGGTCCGCGCCGATATCCAATGCACCACAACGCACATCCTGCATATCAGTGACCGAATCATATATTATATCGTTAGATATGGACATAATTTATGATCAAGTATGAAAATAGTTCATTTTCAAAACTATTTCAATATGACAGAAATATTTAAAAAAAAAATAACATTCTGTGATTCGAAATAGTGAATTTGATTTTACTCATTTTATACGGGTAAGAACAAATAAATAAACGCAGATAAAAAATGAGCAAATCTAGATTGATTGTTTTATTATAAAAATGTTTTATCTAAGTTAAAAAAAAAATCGCGAATTATCAAGTTTTCACACTTCCGATATTTTATAAGAAAAATTTAATTTTTCAAAATTTAAATTTTTTAAATAAATATATTAAATACAACGATTTTTGCTACATCTTTGCTTGTTCAATTCTTTATTTTTATTATTTTTTGCAAACTTCCTTTTAGAAGAATTTCGGTGTTTTTTGAGAATAAAAACCGATGAGAATGAAGCACTCAATCAAAATGTTTCAAATGTTTTGAATGCAAGACATTTTTCAAATTCTTTTTTTCGTTCTTTCAATATGAATGCGGTTAGAATAGATTAATCAGTGGATGGACACAACAGGAAATGATTTTCAAGATTGTTTATTAAACATTGCATTCTCCATCTGCTGAAAATTATTCAAATTTTGCCACATTTCAGTTTTATGCCCACAGGTGAAACGGAAGAATAAATGTCCCCCCCCCAAAAAAAAAAAAATACCAAACAACTTTAAAAAGAATAACATGGCGTCAGCGAAACGTCAAACGTTCGGAATGCAAACGTGGCTTGCTGTCTGCTTGGCAGCGAGTGGTATAGTGTCTTTTGCGTGTTTAGCGAATCTATGACCTCCTACAGTTTCGTTCGCTCGGGGAAACATAATAACAAGCTGATATGTGCAGGTTGAATATCGTCTTTGCCAAACTCACTGACACTTTTGAAAAACCACCTGTGGAGATTTGAGAATTTTCTTTAGATCCAGGCAAATTGTCTCCTAGTAATTTATAATGTTTGTTTCTTTTCTTGATCTTTTCTTGGGTCGATATTTTTTCTCTCTCAGAAATATTGGCTTTCATTCTTATAAATTGACTCATTTTTTTTTTATTCATTCTGTCGTGTTTTTCACTGTTTCAATTCCTCGGCTTTGATTTATTCAGTATATTCTGGAATATGCTCAATTTGACATTTAATTTTCATTCTTTTTCATTACATTTTTTACTCTTCCACTCTCTGAGATAACAAATACATTTTTCAATTCCCTTATTTTTTCCACTTTCATCATTCACATTTTTAATTAATTAGCATATATTTTTTACGTATACTACTAAAGGGTTCCTTTTTTGGGATCTCCGTCATTGAATAATATTTCTTATTTTTATGTTTCACATTTTTGTTCATTGTTTTTATCTCGTTTATATTTTCACAATTTTTGTATATTCCCTTTTATTCAGCAAACTATCGTTTGATTTTAAGTTTTACTCACATATTTCTATTGAGAAAAACTTTTCTCTAATTTCATTTTAAACAGCTGTTATCATTTGTTATCATCTGTTGTCATCTGTTATCATCTGCTTCTCTTAATTCATCAACTATCACAACTTTTTAAAAATAATCATTATCTCCGCTAAGGATTGCAATTTTCTTTTAAATTCATTTTTTATAATACTTTTTTCTTAAATAACTTGTTACTAGTTTCACTCTACTTTTTACACTACACTCAATTTCATTCCAGTTTTTTACGCATATTTCTCGCAATTTTTCCAAAGCTATTTTCCATGTCATTACGTTCATTCGCTATTTTTGGTTTGTACATATTGATTAGGATGTGCGTTGTGGTACAAGGATGTGCGTTGTGGTACAGTGGACATCGGCTCAGAACGAGAAATCGGGGAGCTGAGTTCGAATTCCAGTTGAATCCATTGTATTCACTTACGCGCAAATACCCTTGGGAAAGGTATTAATCCGCCTCTTCCTTCCAGTTATGGGTTAAATAACATGACATATTGGGTTCTATAGCCTTGTTCGGCAACCAGTCTACCGCAGAAAGCAATGGCAACCTATTGCGGGATAATCTTCTGCCCCGTCAGTCATGTCTCTTTCGAGACATAATCACCCAAGCGTGTATCACCTATGGCACTTAACTGATATATTGAATTGTTTTATATTTTACTAGTAGCGTTTCATTCTTTCTTGTCTTCCCCATTTTCATCAATATGTCGTAATACTTAAATATAAGTTTCTTTGTATATTATTTATTTATTATTTTGTCAAACCTTTTATGTTAAACTTGTCTTCAGCTTTCATTAGCGAGGATTTTTCTACGGTTATTATTATTATCATCATTTTATCCCTTTTCCCAAACACTTTTTACTTTTAATCGTTCTGTTCTTCCCGTCATCCGTAGTCTTTCACATTCATTCTATCATGTTCTATCTTTTCCTCCTTATCACTCAGATCACTTTCTTCACTCTACTTCACACTTACCTGTCGGCATGTCCTTTCATATACCGCTTATTTCTTGCAGTTATTTCCAATAATTTGTGATAGTTTATCACGCATCCCTTTTATCTATTTCTAGATTTTTTTCTTAACAAATATCAAACTCTTTTCACAGCCTGCTTTTAAATATTATAACATCAATTTCCTTCAAGTTTCTGAGAAGATGCATTATTTTTGGTTGCCAATTTTTTCATGTCATTATTTTTCTTCCTTAATTTCCATAAACCTTATTTTTATTCACCTTTTTTTTCTTTCCTTCCAACGTATTTCCTCTCTTCCAATACTAACTGTTTCTTAACGGCCTTCTATTTTACAGAACCGCCATTTCGTGAGGCTCCAACTGAGTTTCCATTTCCCTTCACCGAGAATTTCTCATAAAAAAATAACTGAGAAGCAGGCCGTCAACATAAAGCCATGACACTACTAAATCTCATTTGAGGGGGGAAATACATTTCTCTAAAATACAAGATGAATCAACACAGTTGAACTCATTTCTAATGACACTTCTATAATCACATCGGCTTCATATTCCCCCACATTCGTACATGTTAATAAAATATCTTCGGTTTGATAACAAAAAAAAGACTGATTGATTGTAGGATTTCAGTTATTCGTTCTGGAATAATAAAAATGTGTTAAAAAACAAACTAACGATCAATTTGAACCTGAGGTTTACGGCAATACCACGTTGAAAAACTGGTTCTCATAGAATTGCAGAAATTTTATGCGGGATCCGGAACATTCGTCTAAAAACAATGGTTTGAGGAATATTTGTCTAAAGAATATGTGTTAAAGAAATATTCGACTAGAGAAATATTTTCTAATGTGGATTTTATTTATATACAAAGAATGCATACCAAAACAAGCTTATAAAGGGCATATATTATGAGTAATTAGTGTTTCTATAATTATCTTAATTAATCTCTAATATTGTGAATATCAATAAAATTGACTATTTATTTTTACAGAAATAAAGTGTTAATTTATTAAAAAGTACACAAACTCCATAGATAAATATGTTTAAACAGGTTTCATTTAAACAAATATTCTTTGGGTGAATGTTCTTTAATTTAATTTCAGCAAACTCGAGACTCAAAACTAATTATAGAGATGATTGCGGGGGAATATCAGTTATTCCAAGCCTCGGTGTGCAAGTTGTATATTGGATATTGAATATTGCATGTGGTGTATTGGATAGGTTGTATTGCAATTGTAAGTTAAAGATCTAATTCCAATTAAATTCGGGGACGTTATATTCAACTACGCGCCAATCCCCTTCTGAAAGATATTAATCTAATCTTATTAATCGTCTTCGTCAGCCAACTATCGAATATTTAGTAGTAGTACTATTAGGAAGATATTATGTATTTAAATTATTCTTAAAATCTAAAAATAACGCCTGGCTTTAAAATATCCTGCAGTATGCTAATAAGCCGTATAAAATAAATCAAATTATTTACACTGTTCGGATTGTTGTCCTCATATTTATTGACATGCTTACGGCGTTTCGGCCGTTGTACGTTCCGGCCTTCTTCATTTCTTAGAAATTTTGAACCCAAACCTTTAATTCGATCGCTTATGTATATCATTCTCAGTTTATATGCGATATCACTTCCGGAAACCATAGAGTTATCTCTCTTGAACTCAATTCTCTAAGGTTTTTGTTTACTAGTGCTGTATTCAGGTATTGAACTCACAACTCTTTGTGACACATGGACACATGGCCCACTGTCTATAGACGTTGGTGATTTCCAGTGACTTGACGTAAAGACTTGCGAGTTCAGAAACAATTCCAAACAGAAATGTGTTGCATCACAATGTTTTATTTTTCTTGGTCAGTGTCAAATACGTTCAGTTAAGTGTCATACTTGATACATGCTTGTGCGACAATGTCTCCAAAGAGACTTGAGTGACTGGGTAGAATATTTTGCAGCAGTAGGTTGACATTACTTTCTGCGGTAGACTGGTTGCCATCCAAGACTATGGAAACAATCTGTCCTGCAACTTGACTTGTAAGTAGAATCAGAAGAGATTGATTACTACTTTCTCTTAGGTTATTTGTGCGTAAGTGAATGCAACAAGTTAAAGTGAAGTTCGAACAGGGCACTCCTATTTCTCACATTTCAACGCACATAAATTGAATAAGTTTTCGAATATCTATGAGTATTGTTCTATAAGTAATTTTCCTCTAGAACGAAATCTTATTTAGATAGTCATTAAGTAATTTTTATTTTTTTACTAAATATTCACGTTTTGCTATCTCGGTATTATCTATCAATAATTGTCTTCCGTTATACCCAGGATTTCAAATAATAATATTCGATTTTTGTTGTTTTTTTTATTACTTAATGCTCACTTTTGGTCGAAGAATAACTCTAATTAGAATGCTGTTGAATGAAATTGTTTTATGTAGATAACGTTTGAAAATGAATTTGAAAAAGTTAAGATTTTGGTAAACAAGGGAAGATTTTTCAGAGACTCCTTTCTCCAAAGTAACAGTTCTTCAGAATAATTTAAGAGAATACAACTTAGCAGTGAAATACGAATATAATAAGAGTAATTTCATGGCAGGTGAGGAATTTCAGGTCAGACCAGACACCAGGTTTGATCTCAAATTGCATTCAAAATCTTGAAGCTGGAAGATCACTCACTGGCAAAATCGGCAACTACGATATAGAACCACAAGACTATTATAGTATTAGGCAAATTTTATTCTGGTGGTAACCTACTGTAGTCAACGTTCGAGGGGAGGGGGTGTGAACAGTATAACGGACGTCTTCCCCTTCACGTCGCTGCGAGTGAGTTTTCTGTGCTTCCCCGTATCTTTGCCTGGGTCTTTTCTGTTTTTCTCTGGTAGTGATTACTGTCTTACAGAGTAGGTTGTTCTTTGTCTTTTAATCTATGTCTGATATGTAATTTAACAAAGCCTTGCTTTATTCAGTAACCACTTTTTACAGTGTCATTTACCATGGCCTTATGAAGTAAACTTCAGTTATATGTTAATCATCAGGACAATATCTGCCCGAAACATTTTTTGTGACAAACACATGTTTATATTTAACAAAATATCGGTTGACACTGATATTGATACACGTGTATTAGATGTAACTCTTTGAATTTGTGTAAATAAAAAACTTTGCTACTCAAAACATATTCCAAGGAAATATGTATTAACTAGTGAGTAGATTTCGTATTCTTACTGTGAGAAGGAGGTAGTAAGTGTAATATAACAATCTGGCCCCACCCGAGGAAGGTTGATGCAATCGATGGTGTTTCCCGTCGGTGAAGGGGTCGGCGAACGAAAAGACAGGTGTTTGAGAAATACATCCTGTCGGGGCCTGGAGCGGATGTCACAGGGTTATGAGTCGGGCTCGTTTGACCTTATTTCCGACAGCGGCGGAAATGACTACGGAGACAAACAGAACAGGTGTCTCTTGGAATTACGTGGGCGTTGCGTGGGCGAGGCAAAACCGGAAGGAAAAGCCCCGGTTCTAGAAGACTATAAAAAGACCTCGACACACGGATTCGCCAGCGAGAACGGCCAGTGGAAGCAGAGAGACACCACAGGCAAGACTACACTCCCGTCGACCCATTCTATGTGCGCTCTCACTCTGCCATTCTCTGTTCCACACGGATTCATCGTCAGGAATAAAGATATAAACTTATATTTTTATATATGCGTGTTCTTGTTGTTTGTCGTCGTACGGCGATATATAACAGTAAGGTGGAATATATTTGATCAACCAGAAAGCCGCGGAGATGTTTTTGGACACTGTAAATACGTGAGAATCATCAGCTTAAAATATAGCATCAGTGGATGGTATGAGTAGTCAAGTACGACTGGAGTACTAAAATATCTCGGATTATTAGCCATGAATCGAATATATGGGTTCTCCTTTAAGACCTAGTAGCTAATGAAAACAAGGAATGCTTCATAATAAAGTTCAGTGCACGCTCGCTGATTATAAGGTTCATGCCGGATCCCATATCTAACTGTAGTTTTTTCCCTTTTATTTTATAATCTTTTGACCTCAAGCAAGGGCGGGAACCCCACAGGTACGCAGGGGTTTACAGTGAGCAAAAATGTACGGATGATATCGAAGAAAGGTTACGAGAAAAATGGAAATCAAAGAGATAGAAGATGGGAATTGACGTTGCATTTAAACTTTTAGAGATTGTATTTATCAGAAAACAAACAAATGCGATGTTCATGACAATCTAGTAGCACGCGTAAATAGATGTAGTCGGGATACCATGGAAAAGACTCATGCGAGCAGTTGCCATAAAAAACACTAGTTGAAAAGACAGAGAGAAGCCACATCAAATCGGTGAGAAAGTGACTGAGTATGGGCTGCCAAGTCAAGATCAATTACATTGCAGATACTCCTTTGCATTTTGTTGAAAAACTCAAGATAGGACAATAGTATTAAATGCTCGGATGCCTTTTAGATTTATAAATGTGCGAAATGGATTCTGACGGGAAAACCTCTTGACCCGACACAGTGACCCAACTCCCATGCTTTGTTAAATAGAAAATATTTGTAGGTATGAATTGGATGTCGTTCTATTTAATGTCGGTTGATCGAGAGAGGCCAAGGAGTTACAGTGTATTGATCTCTTTAAGACTAACGCCATCCATGGTAGTTATATTTATTTTTTACATATTTTAAGTTAAATGCGAGTTATCCTTGTTTTGTCAGATTAAACTTAACATAGTTTTGCTATTGTTTTTTGTTATCTGCACATCTTATGAATGCGTCATGTTTACTGACAAGAAAATAATTTGGCCCGTGAAATGTTTTCAGATATTTTACATCAGGACTTTTATTCTATTTTCGCTAAATCGTCTGAATTTCTACTTTGGTTGTGAATACATTGAATATCAAAAGCAAAGTTTTACCCGCCCTTCATTTGTTAGATCTATGTCGGAAGAGATATTACCTGTGAGGTTCTCATCAGCTACATTTACGGAGAGATAAAAATTGATAATTGTGAAGACATTTCAAAAGACGACATACCTGGATAGTATTAGCCGCATTTCTAAACACACACACACACACACACAGACGCACGCGCAAACATAAACACACACTCACACACACACACAGACGTACGCACAAACACACACACACACACACACACACACACACACACACACACACACACACATATATATATATATATATATATAATATACGCGCTGAAAGTTCTGCCTTCTTCCACCGAACGCCCATAGCACAGAGGTAGAATCGCCGACTGACGCCAATTCGGTCTGGTTTCAATCCTGTGTTAAAAAGCAATCGGAGTCTAACCGTACTGATGAGCTGCGATACAGCGAAACAGATCTGTCTGCGGAACAATATATATATATATATATATATATATATATATGTGTGTGTGTGTGTGTGTGTGTGTTATAACTTATACTTTACAACATGTAAATTCTACAATCTGCTACAAAATTATATATTTTATTTCGACATTGAAAGGACAATGTCTCATCAGTTAGTTCATAATAATTATTGACTACCTGATGAGACACTGTTCTTTCAATATCGAAACAAAATATACAATTTTGTAGGAAACTGTAGTTTGAACATGTTCTAAAGTATAAGGTATAATAAAATAAAGTACAAGGTAACCAAAAACGTTCTGTCCGTTTTTAAAGGAAAAAATGAAAACGCTTCACAGTATGTGTAACTTATATTTAGTCTTTGAAGTAATCGCTATCGTCATCCAGCATCTTCTGCCAACGTTTCTCGAGCTATTCAATGCCCTTGCGGTGGAAATCAGGGGATTTTGACGCAAAGAAGTCTGTGAGGGCTTTGCGCAAGTCTGCTTCATTGGTGAAAGATTTCCCACAAGGATGATTATCCCGAGAGTGGAAGAGGTGCTAATCCAATGGTGCAAGGTTAGTTCAATAAAATGGATGACACAAAGTTCCCCGCCCAAGTTGCTGTATGGTATCCCAGACCAATTGCGTAACATGCGGCCTGGCGTTGTCATGAAGGAAAAGCACACCTTTGCGATTCAATAGTGCTGGCTCATTCTGGCGCTATGACTTTTGCACACATTTCAATTGCTACGAGTATAGGTCTCCAGTGACTCTTTGGCCCGTTGGTAGCAGTTCATAATGAACCATTTGACGACGACCTATCCACCCGACACAAAGTATAATCTTGCCTGGGTGCATAGGCGGTCTTACGTTGTGAGGGCAGCATCCTGTGAGGATGACTTGTGAGGGCAGCATCTGAGGAGACAACCATTGTCTGAAATGCTTGGGAGTTTTGTACAGAACCCACTTTTCATCACTGGCAAGCATTTGATTAAATAAGGATGTGGTACGGTGGCGGGAAAGCAGCGATACGCAGGCTGCCAATCGCTGTCCCTTGTGGACCTCCAAGAGGGTTTGCGGAAACCATTTACTCAGTTTGTACTTCTTACCTAGCCGGTGCCGGTGAAGTCTAACTGTTTCGTCGGGAAGGTTGACCTGTTGTGCAAGTTCCCCACTCGTTAGACTACTGTCCTCTTCAATGGCCGTCATTCAAGACCTGTGGTCGTGAAAGGCAAGGCTCATCATGGCGAGACAAAACTCCTGACTTGACTTTTTGAAACCAACGCCTTGCAGTACGTTCATCCACCTCACTATCCCCGAACGCTCGACATATGCGGCGACTTGATGCAGCTGCTGATAAGCCCTCTTTGAAGTCGTAAAGCAAACAGCTCCGAACGAGATCTCTAGACACTTCCATCCTTCTCACAGCTGTCCGTTTTATAACTGATGGCCGGGCACGATGCACCTGTTTTTTTGTAACGTCTGATGTTCCCACTACCAGTGTCCGAATTTGAAAACAATTGCTACACGCATTTCATATATATTTCAACTTTATTCAATGGCTAAACAAAAAGCGGGCAAAAACTTTTGGTTACCTTGTATAAGTTATAATAAATATTAGTTGCTGTATTTTTATACTGAGCACTGTTGCGTTGTGGTACATTGGATATCGGCTCCGAACGAGAAATCGCGGAGCCGAGTTCGAATTCCAGCCGAATTCATTGCATTCACTTACGCGCAAATACCCTTGGGAAAGGTATTAATCTATTCCTTCCAGTTATGTGTTAAATAACAGGACACATTGGATTCTATAGCCTTGACTGGCAACCAGTCTACCGCAGAAAGCAATGGCAGCCTCCTGCGGGATAATATTCTGCCCAGTCCGTCATGCCTCTTTCGAGATATGATCGCTTAAAGCGTGTATCACGTATTGCATTTAACTGTTTTAAATCAATGTTTTCAACGTTGCAAATATTTTCTTCGTTCCTTAAGCATATATATATATATATATATATTAAGGAAAATGTGCACTGTATGATCGTCAGACGCCTAGCCATGTCATAAAGTTTACGTAAGTTCCAAAGGCTTTGGAAGTGGTTTATGGTCAAGGACGACATTTCCTAAGACTGGCGACTATTACATGCTGCTGACATCGTGCCTTTTCTAATATGATATCGCATTTGAAATGAACAAAATTTAGAGACGTCGATAAAACTGAAGTGAATGTGACGCGGCAGCTGCTCGTTATACCCACCAAAATGTTCCATCATTGGAAATGGCACTGGACATAGAGAACGGTTTTAAAAAAAGAAGATTAAATATTGAATTGACACGTGTTATTTTTTCTTTTGATAATAGCTGTCCCCATACTTTTTTCCAGGTCTCGTTGTCCTTGCCTCACCTTAGAAAGCATATATAAATTAACAATGTATTTCCATAAATATCAATAACAACGCTTGCTTAACGTTTTTATCTACAGTGAGTGTAAATTAAATCGTAAAAATTATTAAAATTAAATTCCAAACTGCAATGATTCATGATATACAAACTGATGGTTTGTATATCATGAATGTTTAAGAAATATATGTTCTTCCTCTGATATCCCACTATATATATATATATATATATATATATATATATACCTAACCGGCCATAATTATTAGGCAACACCAGTGCTTTTTAAAGAATATTCTGTACATACAGTGGTAGGATAGCTAAGGGAGCTCTAAACATATATTCATATAAATACATATAGAGCAAACATAAGAAAAATTAAGGCAGACACGTTATTTTATGGTGAATCGGAAGTGTGGGCCTGTTTTAGGCAAACCATCATCAGCTTCCGTTTTTATTTTACGAAGTTCGCGTAAAATCCTTTGTAAAATAAACACGGAAGCTGATGATGGTTCGCGTGAAATAGGCCCACACTTCCGATTCACCATGAAATTACGTGTCTGCGTTAATTTTTCTTATATATATATATATATATATATATATATATATATATATATATATATATATATATATATATGTGTGTGTGTGTGTGTGTGTGTGTGTGTGTGTGTGTGTGTGTGCCTTTTTATACCTGAGTACATTCGATATCCTCCCAAATCATGCCCATTAATGAATTACAAAGAATTATTTTAATTGTGATTGTTGTGATAGCGATTTGTAAATTCAAACGCCAGAGCGTGGTCTTTGTGCATTATCTTTAAATTTTAATTTTTTTTCCGTTATATCTATGAGATGTCCCAATATAAGGAAGCTGACGAAAAATTTTGTAGAAATGCAAAATGACATTAAATTTTTGTTAAATGCTCATTAACACGTTTCTATACAATTAATGAATTTTATTGAGTATGGCTTGTTTTTTGATATCGCGGTTCTCAAAAATTTGAAGTTTTATATTATTATTTTCGGGGTGAAGTATGTTGATGCTATCAAACAGTATTTTACTTTTTTGAGAATATGGACAGGGCTGTGCTTTATAATGTTGTACAATAGAACTTGTCCACCGTTTCGCAAATTAATTGAAAATTTCTTTAGTTTCCTTTCTTTTAACATACGGCCAGTTTGCCACTGGAGTTGCAGGGTTTAATCAATTTCTGTTTTCACCATAGATTTGTTCATTTGCATTTATATGCGGTAATATGACTCTATTTTCGGGGTCTATGATGAAATTTGTTGGGCTTTCAAAAATATTGTGTCATCCATGATTAAATTAGATTTTTATCACGCCCACACGCTATTGTCTCGACTTTTGATTACGTTCAGTGTCTGCGATGGACGTTATTGCAAATAAGCGTAGCAAAATTTTAACGCGGTACGAACACACTGACGCACCTTTCAGAGAGATCACGAATACTGTTACTTTCAGTCTTGAAACTATCAGTTGTGTCATAAGGCAAAGAAACTAACTGAATCTATTAGTCCAAAACGTAAAGTAAAATGTGGTCTGAAGAGAAAAAACCAACACGAAGAGAAGACATATACGTTATCAGCGACAGTGTGAAAGATCCTAGGAAGATTTTTTTTTCAGTTTATTTGTATCGGGCAAATAGAGTGTAAGATCTCTACGTGTTTATGTGTTTAGAAATCGCTCCGATGAGTGTCATACGTGATATACGGTTAGGCCATGATATATATTTTGATCCATGACTGACTAGGAAAAAAGTTTTCCTGAAGTACATTGGCATTTCTTTCTGCGGTGGACCGATTGCTAACTAACTCTGTAGAATTCGTACTATTCAACCCATTGAAATCTTTATTATGGCAGTGAATGCTGTAAAATATTATAAAATGCTGGAAAATATGATGAAAGAAAAAACTTGAAGCAATTGAAATGTGGTTCTACAGAAGGATGTTGCGGATATCATGCATTGAGCATGTGATCAATGATGAGGTTTTGGAAAGGATGGAAACGAAAGGGGAATTAATACTGTACATCAGGAAGAGAGAGCTAACGTTCCCGGGACATGCAATGAGGAAGGAGGGCTTGAAGAACCTGATAATAACAGGCCAAATAGAGGGAAAAGAGACAGGGGAAAGTAGCGAATAACATATTTGAAGGGCCTGATCAGATGAAGAACAGAACGAGGTCTGTGTGGTGTAACAGGAGAAAGCGTGGTAAGAGCCACCAGGGATAGAGACATGAAAAGCTATGATCCGCTACGTCCTGAAAGAACAGGGCACATAAAAGAAGATTCAACCTATTGCTAGGGAGAGAAAATATTTATTAATATTTTTCCCAGTAACATTTCAGCGTAAGTGAATGCAACGAATTTAACTAGAATTCGAATTCGGCTTTCCCTGTTCTCACTCGATATCCATTGTACCTCAACGCACTTTTTAGAAGTTTTCTTCTTCTTCTTCTTGTACCGTGTTCCTTCAGGGAGTAGGCGATCATTGACGTCCACTTGGCTCTGTCTCTTGTCTTTCTCAGTATTTTTCCTCTTTGTAAATCTCCCAAACCTTGCTCTGCCATTTACTTGCTCATACCTATCAAATAGGGCTCCCGCTGTTTTTCTTCGTCTCTCTTACCTTCTATCTGTCCTATGAGTTTTATATCTTCTAGGCTCTCTTTCTTCATTATTTATCCCAGGATCTCATCTATCTCTTCCTATGAGTTTTCTTCTCGTTTCTTTCTCTGCAACACCTCATTCTTGCTCATGCATTCGGTCTATTATATCCACAGCATCCTTCTTTAGAACCACATTTCTGCTGCTTTACGCCTCTTCCTCATCCTTGAAAAGATCGTCCAACATTCACTGCCACACAGAAGGACAGATATCGCATAGCAGGCCAGCATTTTTTCCTTTGTTTCTAATAAGAATTTTTTGTCTTTTAGTACACAGGTTAGCTTTTGAATTGCGTCCTTGGCCATGCCAATGCGTCTTTGGATCTCGACATCGCAATTTCGATCCTCTTTCCGAAAGCTTCCCACGTATTTAAATTTATTTACTTGTATTATTTTAATTTCTTCCATCTGTTGTTGTCATTATTGGGTTTTCATTTTGCTAATGACCACACAATGAGCTTTTTTGAAATTTATGTACAGTCCTCTCTTCTCGCGTTTTCTTGCTAACTTTTGTAGTAAGTTCTGCATTTTCCTTTCCGTGTCTGCTGTCAGCACCGTGTCATCCGCGTAACTTACATTGTTGAGGTTGTGGCTGCCAATGAGGAATCCTAGCAAGGATTTGTTTTTCCCTCAGAATTGTTTCACTGTATAAGTTGAATAGGTCCGGTGAGAAAAAAAAACATCCCTGACTTACATTTCTTTCTATTTTTGTATACCTCCTGAATACATTTCGTATCTGCACGCAAGCGGTTTGCTGCCAATATAGTTGTTGATTATCCTAAAGTTTTTTTTTTCGAAAATATCGAGGTTCCCGAGAATCTTGTACAATTCTTTGTGGCGTACGTTGTCAAATGTCTTTGCGTAATATATTAAGCACAGATGAAACTCTTTTTGCATTTTTATGACTCTTTCAGTTAGCCTACAGATCATGTATGTTGCATTCTTTGTTCTAGTGTCTTTAACAAAGCACACTGCTCTTGTCCTATTGCTAGGCCGAATCTTCTGTGAAGTCTGTTCATCAGAGTTCAGATGATGAGTTTTGTTATGTGGCTAATTAACTTGATTGTTCGGTAGAGTTCCCTTTCTTTTGCATCACGCTTCTTAGGCAGTGTTATGAATATGAACTGCTCAGTTTCCACCGGTATATTGCCACTCTTATAGATTTTGTTTATTATTTCTGTGATGTTATCTACATCAAAGCCGTCTAAGGGCGTTGGCATCTCTATTACAATACCGTCAGGTCCAGCTGCTATGTTTTTGTATAATTTTGCCATTGTCGATTCCACTTCAGTTTTCACAATTTCTGCTCCAGCCGATGCTATCTCTTTTCGTGGAAGAGATCTACGATATACTCATCTCATTTTTGAAATTTTATTTTTAATTTTTCGAATATGAGTGTTCCGTCAATTGCTTTAATATATTCTGTTGCTGAGCAGATATTTTGTCCTGCTAGTTCCTTTAGATTTTTATGCTTATCCCCCTTTATTTATCTTTATTTTGGTGAGTTTGCCGCCGAGTCATCTTTCTTTAGTCTGTCTGCATTTGCTTTTTATTTCTTCGTTTATTTTCTTTTATTCTGATCCTTCTCTTGCCTCTGTTTTCTGTCTCTTTTCAAGAAACTCTTCTGTGATCCACTCATTTTTCTTCCACCGTGCTTTTACTGTAAGAATATGTTGTGGGCTAATATCACCAGAGGCTTTCTTAGTGCGTCCCATTTTACAATTCCGTTTCCAGTTTGTCCTCAGTTATTCTTTTTTACGCTGACTGTGTACATTTCCTGCAGGTTTGGGTCATTAATGAGTGCGTTGTACAGCTGTCTTAGGGTTGCGTTAGGTTTATTTAATCAACGTAGTTGTATTCTTAGTTTGGATATAACTGGCAAGAGGTCGCTTCCACAGTCAGCACTTTTGTAGGTTTTACAGTGATGGACTGAATTCCTGAATCTTATCTTGAGAATAATATAATCAATATGTTTCGTAGTTTCTCTTTCTTCTCTGTCTATAGTTGTCTTGGATGATCTTCATACCAAATGCTGGTTATTTTTTGGTCATTAGCTGTGCACAATTGAGCCCATTCCACACCGCGGACATTTTGCTGCACTCATTCGAAAAGGTCAAACGTTTCACTATCTCTCTCTTTTGGCCAAATTTGGCATTCAAATCTTCCATGATAATTCTGATTTCTTGTGTCTTGCACTGTGTCTAACAGACTTCTTTCAGAAATCTGACAGTCGTATTCCATACTCTCTTTATCGTGTTTCACGCCAACACCTTTCTCATTATTTTCACCTCCTGCGTATATAATTCTCCGGTGGTCACCGATGAAGTCCCTTTTTCTCGACTACCTAGTTTCAAAATTACCTAAAATATTTATGCTTAATCTAATCAACTCCTGCTTCACGTTTTCAAGATATCCACAGGTCTTCATCGTTTTGAGCTTCGACTTTCCAATATTTATTTTTGCTTTGTGTGAACAGTCACAGGACAAAAGTCCAGTGACACTTGTCGCTCATGTCTTTCCATTCCGGGCGAGGTACAAAATTCTGAGGAAATTTGTCCCCTTTACGACATTTATGGTACAAGTCGATGGATCACGGACCGGTGGTACATGTTGCGCATGTCACTCCTTACGGAGCGAGGAGACAGTATCTTTAACCATAAACCCTTTACGCTGTAAGGATTTATAATTTTACTGTGCATTTCCATGAATAATTTTGGGGCGAATAGTGGAATGGTTACCTATAGCCTTCGCCACGGTTTTTTTTTTATCGAGACACCACCTTCAGTTCGCTGGCTGTTGACTCCTCAACAGTTCTTCCGCTCTTTTGTTCTACCGGTTTGCTATCATCCCGACAGACGGATCCGCAAATATTGAGTGGGAGTTGATGTGAAAAAAAGCAGTAGCTAATCTAAAAAATACGTCCTAATCTTTTCTAGCTTTGCCCTTTCTATTCTGCTATAAGTATTTTCAACTGGTCACATCATTTGCAGAAAACTGTCAGACTTCCATACGTGATACATGCTTGGGCAATCATGTCTCGAAAGTGACATGACAGTGGGCAGAGTATTTTCCCGTAGTAGATTGCCGTTACTTTCTGTGGTTTACTGGTTTTCAATCAAGGTTAAATTACGCAATCTTTCCTGCAATTCAGCCCATAAGTGGAGGGAGAAGAAACGATTACTACCTTTCCCGAGGGTATTTGCATCTAAGTGGATGCAACAAATTCGCCTGGAATTCGAACTCGGTTCTCAGATGTCTCGTTCCTACCCGATGTTCACTGCACCAAAACGTATATCCTAGCCGGAAATGATAGTTAACGAAAATTGAATTTTTGAGTGACATACCTAAAAAAACCCTTTCTTTTTGACACATTTGTATTTTCGTTTATAAATATAGTCAAACAAAAGTAAAATAGCACAGAGAAAATTCAATCAAGTCCTTTTCTTAACTGATTCTTGACATGAAAATCCGGTGTCAATTTTTGGAGAAAGAAATAAAAGAAAATCTCTCTGCGACGTACGGAAACGTAATATACAATGTTCCATTCTATTCACACTCATTCAATATATAGAAATACCTGACGGAATGATAGACGTATTATAAAACAGGATGTTCGAATATTTTTTTACCTAAAGTCAGTGTAGCGCTCTGTTAACATAAAAGATAAAAAGAGAGGAAAATGTTTTTCAATGATGTTCTGATTTATTAATCTTAGCCAAACATAGTTTCTGTTACGGCCGTAAATTCAGAATTTTTTGCGGATGGGGAAACTTATGTGGATAAACATTATTCTAAGATCAGACCACTCAGGCCGTCTGCGATATTGCTGGCAATTCTTCACAAACAGTTAATTACTTTTTCTATCCCACCCCAGGCTACCTCCTGTACCGAATCGGATTTTGACATCCGTGGGCAAAGATTTTTATTTCTTCGTCCAATTTTGAAAATTCAAGTAATAGATTTTGGCAAAAATGGCCACACATTTCCAAACATTGTATTTTTTATTTTGAGGGTGCAGTATTAGGAGAAAACTTATCGAAATCCACCACAAACTAAAAGGAAAAGAAAAACGTTTAAGCCATTTTGGCAAGGGATAATTGATCATAACAGCTTTCGTTTTCTCTTTGCTCATTTTCAGTTTTTAACTTTTTCTCTGTGTTTACCTTATAGCTTTTTTATTCTCTTTCCAAGTAAATAATCGTGTCTACACACACACACACACACACACACACACACACACACACACACACACACACACATATATATATATATATATATATATATATATATATATATATAATAAATCATGGTAAAACGTTTAGCTAGGATATTTTTAAAATGCTGCCGATGACCCACACAATTTTCTTATATAACGTTTTTTAAACAGTTTTTCTGAACAGATTCATAGACACATAAATGATTGAGCTGGCTCAAAATAGTCGGTATTATTAACCATCTAATATTGAAATTAATACACACTGATAAATCAAATTAAGTGCTTCATTATTGATACTCTTGAAATAATTATCATTATACTGATCGGCCATCTTGCCTCTTATTTATACCACACAACTCAAAAGGGAAAAACTGTTTGGTATATACATCTTAAACTAGTTACATGACCGAACAGAGACTAAACTTGTTCCAATCTTGATGAGCAATCGTAAACTCGAAAAGATACTTGCCTCGAGTGATTACCTTCAGCTTTCGACAGCTAGTCACTTGCCTCGAGTGACTACCGTGGCTAAAGCTCACTCCAAACATACATTCGCAAAAATGCTGCAAAAATGGTCGGCTTTAGAATATAACTATTTTAACAAGAATCAAATCAGGCCATGACATTTTATATGATTGTTGTATCAGGACTTATACAGAATGGGGCAGAGCGAATTGCTTATTTGGGATAACAAATAAATCAAAAGTAATGCAGATATACATGTAGTTCTTTACAAAGCATTTAAATGTTATGTTTTACAAGCATTAAAGATGACATAGGACAGATAGCGTCCATTCTGCTCAATAAACTGGGTTAATCGTACTCTGAAGATTCGGTCCAAATTCAAATAAGCAGAAGCTCTGCCCCACACTGTACTAGCCATTCGTCTCTGTACAGCTTTGCTAGTGTTCAAAAATCTTTTTCGCGCCCTTGTATCTGATGTATTCTCCATACTGCAACAGATATCAAACTTCTCTATCGCTATTATTACTAAGAAGTTCGAAGAAGTTACTTTCATTGTTCAATCGGCTCAGACCTTCAGAGCATGACATGTCCATTGTGATAATCACCCAACTCACTTCTTTGGTTCATAGGGTAATGACCAAGTTCTGTTCAGACAGCATCTTCCACAGAAAAGTTGCTTAAATTAATTGAACGATTTCCTACGGTTTATCAAAATTTTGCAGATTATTTAAAAAATAGAAAATATTTTCAGACAGTAAGAATATTTTTAGGTGTAGACAATAATGCTTTACCGATAGCATCCGGCAGCGAGGCCTCTAATTTGCAGGTTGTGAGGAGCATGAAACCACCTCTTAATAGCTGTTGTTCTCAGGTCTACACATACCCGGAGTGGTAGCACTTGTTAGGGTCCCAACTATGGGTAAATAGTTAACCCCCAAACTGGGGACAAAACACTATGAAAATATGAAAATACACTTTTATAAAAATGTATACGTAAAAATAGACTTTTATAGAAATATATATAATTTTAAAGAAAAAATTATTACCATAACACATTTTTGAAAGAAAAAAATTATTCTCAGCAAAACATTATTGAATACAAAACTAGAAGACATTTTCAGTTTCCTAAAATAAAATTAAAAAAATCATTATAATCTGCCGAAATCAACGTTCACATTGTAACTGAACATTCAAAAAATTTCTTAAAACTCCTCCTTTTTTGCATTACATAATCCACAGAGGTTGATATGACGTTAAACATAATTCAAACTCAAACTTTAGCGATAGTACTTCTATTAATTAATCTATATCTTGGGATAGGAGAATGATCAAACCTTTCTCGGTGTTATTTGCCATTAATGAATGTAACGAATCCAATGGGAATTGGAATTCGACACATTAATTTAAAATTCAGCGCCATTATTCATCACCCCATTCGCACCCCCAATCTTACAGCAGCTAGTTTTCCCAAGTGGTCTCACATCAACGTACTTACCAGCATCAATATTGCTTAACTTTCGTGATCTTACGGGAGTGGGTGTTTAAACGTGACGGCGTCGTGATTCAAAATTGTCGGTTTTTTGCAGCAGGCTAACAAAAAGTTGCTTCCCTCAAAATTATAATCTCCGTCGCTTCACGCCAAAGCTTAACCGATATACATTCTACACCTTATAATATTCATTACATATCACGCTTCCTTACAACAATATAATTCAGCAGAACTATGCATCGACTAGCCCTTGACACTTCTATTTGTTGATAATTTAGTAAAAGAAAAAATTATTCATGATGAGACATGAAACAATTATGATATGATTATATGTTACGAATAACTTAATCATGTTAACAAAGATGATAACTTATGAGAATAATAAGTAATATTTTAAGTATTTCGCCACAAGCAAAGGAATAAAGCCACAAAGACACATGGGGCGTTCATTTGGAAATATTATAAAAGAAAATCATTATTATTGTTAGAGAACAATAAAAGAACAGCAATTACTTAGACAGTAGATAACGATTGATATTGTATGAACAGTTCAAAAATAAGCCTTGACTGGAAAGCTAGTAGTCAGAAGATTTTCTAATTTTAGGAAGTACGAGAAAAGCAATTGTTAGCATAGAGTTACATCTTACTATTCCAAATGTCACAAATTTAGTCAGTTAATTGCCATACAGGATAAACGCTTTGGACAGAAGATTATCCCGCAGTATGTTGCCATTGCTTTTTGCGGTAGACTGGTTGCCAGCCAATGCTATAGAACCCAATCTGTCCTATTATTTAGCCCATAACTGGAGGAAAGAGGCGAATTGATACATTTCCCAATGGTATTTATGCGTAACTGAATGCCATGAATTCAACTGGAATTCGAATTCGTCTCTCCGATTTGTTGTTCCGAGTCGATATTCAATGCAGCAAATACACATCCACACCAATTATTCGTGGGATTAAATTCATGAAGTCTTGCTCCTATATAGAAAAGCACACCAAAAGAATTGCCATTAAATTAATATTAGTAAAGGCAGAAGAAATCTATATTAAGGCGTTTGGAAAGTGACTGCATCCGAAAACCCAGCTCATATCTAGCAACAGTATTTAAGCATGGACGAATGCTAGACATACAATTAGGCATGATATATACGAGCGAAAAAAAACTTTCAAGCACGATACAACGAAGAACAATTCCCAGAGGAAGACCTAAACATTGATTCAATATAATCTTTCTACTTCATGCCAGTGAAGAACTCTATTCATAGAAGTTGCAATTTGAAGAAACTTTGCGCTTTGGAGAGACCTAGATTAAAAAAAAGGCCGATTTTGGCAAATCAAACACTTATTATTTTTTGACATGAAAACGCAAAACCGCATGTTGTAAAACAGAAGCTTAAAGGGTAGACATGTTAAACAGTTCAACACCGACTGTATACTGTCTATTTGTCTCTTCCGAATTTGTATTTCTTCCAGTTTCAACAGAACAATTTAAATGACAAAAAGTTGAATTTGTACGGTTACTCGAAAACTACCACACACACCTACTATAAACAACACAAATTTTCTACGATAATGGTTTCAATAAGATCATAGAACGATGTGTAAATACTGTTTAATATATATTGGCTCGGAACGAGAAATCGAAGAGCCGAGTTCGAATTTCAGCTGAATTAGTTGCACGTACATACGCGCAAATACACCTGAGAAATGCATGAATCTTTCTTTTCTCCTTCTAGATATGGGTTAAATAGCAGAGCAGAATACGAACTACATCCTTGGTTGATAACCAGCATGCCGAAGAAACTAATGCCAACATACTGTGAGAAAATATTCTGCCCAATTAATCATGTCTCTTTCGAGACATGAAACGCCCAAACGTGTATCACTGATCTTCTACTTCACTTATAAATGTTTTTCATTATGTAAAATTATGCCTTTAATTTTCTAATCGGGAACGAACTTTGAAATGATATAATATATATAGAAGGAAGAATTGTTTGTGCGTGTGTGTCCGACAGGTAGGAAAGCTTTACGAGCAAATCGTTCTCGTGAAGATCTCATGGCTTTATTAGATTAGAATCTATATCCTATTACGTATTTCTGAATCAAGATGGATACTCTCTAATGGTGATAAAACGATTGCAGTTGTAAATTGAGTGATCCAAGTAATCAGTACTTAGAAACCTCTTCCCTATTTTATTCTAAACAAATATTTTAGAAACGTATCTGGTACCGAGGCATGAGTATCGGTAAAAAGTCAGAGATTTCTGATTCTTTTAACATATTTTTCTTCAATAAAACTTAAAACACAATTGCATATGTGACTGATTATATCTGAAAAGAGAACATTCAATTAAACATAGTATTAATATAGCAAACTATACATCAACTGTTTGCAGTTTGAGTTCTAATTCCAGACGCGTTCGTTACATTCATTTACGTGCTAATATAAAACAAAAACAATAATAGAAAAAAGAATTAAAAAATGAATAAAAATTGACTGCAGATAATTACGCACCCGAATAAAATCAACTGTACTTTTTATTCGCTTTCTTGTTTACAATTCACACCAAAATTTGGTTTTGATCGGTCAATGTATTTTAGAAATTGTGACAGACGGACGGACTAACGGACTGACGGACGGACGGACGAATCAACGTAAATCACAGAATTTTATCTCGATATGAAACCATCGCCTTCTTACATATTCTGAAAATATCATTGTTATTCTAAAAAATATGTTATTGAAACATACAATCGCCATAAAGATTATTTTTACAATACATGTTCGGATTTAAATAATTGACAGTGTTCGATAACATCTAAAATAACAAATTAATCCATAAGAAACCTGTGGTGGACTCGGGTAAGAAATGGCTTGTAAATTTTAATACTTCCAAAACGAAAGCGCAATCATTTAACCACGATAGACACTCTTACCTCACGTCAGAATGAATCAGGCTAGTCTCCCTGAAAGGCGACCTCAAGTGGAACGTCTACATTGTATCAATAGCTAAATCTACTTCTAGAAAGGTCGGGTCACTATGACGGGTCAGAAAGTATTCTCGTCTAAACACATCGTGCACATATACGAATCTACTATCAACCCGTTCATTGAAAACGGCTGTCACTTCTGCTCGGGCGCCCCTGCTATTCATCTCGGGGATTTTCGACAAAAATCCAAAGCAGAATCTGTAATGTAATCGATCCCGACCTGGCAGCTTGACTCCTGTCACTTTCTCAAAAATGAGATTTGACTTCCCTCTTTCTCTTCTACAAATATTTTCAAGGCCACTGCCCCGACGTGCCTATCTCCCTAAAGACCTCAAGCTTTTTGAGCATCTCTTTTTGCTGATGATCATGCATTGAGTTTTCTTGTAGTTTATTTGTCGTCCTTTCTTTCCGCTTTCCTCAACTACCTTGTGTAGGAGGTCTCGTAGTTTCCTTTCCCTGCCGGTATCAGAACTGTATCATTTGCGAATCATATATCGTTCAGACTGTGGCCGCTGATTATGAATCCTGGCATTTCTTCTCCGTTTCTTAGAATAGTCTTTCTGTACAAAATGAATAGATTTGGTGAAAAAATATATCCTTATCTTGTAGTAAACATACAAGTTCAGATCTTCTTAAAGTTCAAATGCTAAGCACCGACGCATTGATTTTATTCAGAAAAATAAACAAATTTTCTTCAATTTACAAACTTTGCTAAGCACACACAAAATTCGCGAAATTTCACACCTCGATGCGAAATGTTTTTCGGCAAATAGAAATCAAGGAAACATCTAAAAAACATTCAAATAATCTTTAATTATCAAAAACAAATTCTATATGCGCACCCTTTTCTCAAGCCGACGCAAAGTTTGTTGTCCAATGGAAAGGTCAGAAACACACCCGGGAGTGAATTGCCAAAAGACCTGTTCGAAGCCGAGAAAACGAAATAAAAAGACGGAACAAGAAAACGGTCGCAGAGAGAAAAATACGAGTGTAATTAACACGTCCCTCGACAAATGCCAAGCGATCGTTATTATTATTATCTCTATCTTTCTCTCTCACCTCCTTATTCTCACAATTTAACTTTCTGCCATTTTCTTATACTTGCTAACCGGAGAGAACACTTTAAGACATAGGGATAACTTCAAATACACTTCTATCCAAAGAGAACGCTCACACATACACGCATACATACATACGTTCCTGCCTACATACACATAAAGTCATTCTTGAAAAGACTACTACTAACATTTTAAAGAACTTGTACCAACCAAAAGACATTACATTTGTTTGTAAATCTTAATTGATTTGAGTGAGTCTGGCATGCTGGCTTTCTATGCAAGTTACAGGGATTTGGTATAACTGGAAAATTGTTTGACCTAATCCAGTCATTCCTTTCAAATTAAACAATGAAGGTAGTATTGAACGTACAAGCCTCTCAATACAATCACAGGAACGCGGGTGTCCCTCAAGGATCTATTCTGGGTCCTACGCTTTTCCTTATCTATATTAACGATCTCCCCGATGTAATAAGATCCCAAGTAGGCATATACGCTGACGATACTACGGTTTATTCTCGCCTCGATCAAAAATCTGCCGAGGCTGACAAAGCAAACCTTGCTGCCGAGCTTAAAAAGGACCTCTAATCCGTGGTAGACTGGGGTAAGAAATGGCTCGTAAATTTTAATGCTTCCAAAACGAAGCTGCTATCTATTAACCATCACAGACAATCGTTTCTCTCTCCCATTTACATGAATCAGGCTTTTCTCCTTGGCAGCTAGAATACAGTCGCTTTCTCACCGACGTGGTGTGGCTTCCCTGTGTCTCTTCTATAAATACTTTCACGGCTTCTGCTCCGATGAAACTAGCTTACTGGTACCTCCTATATATGAATTTCCTCGAGTAACAAGATTAGCATCTAGGTCCCACCCTTTTACTGTGAAACCGATAAATTGTAAACGCAAATTCTACTCCTTCAGTTTCTTTTCTCGCACTTCCCGCCTGTGGAATTGCCTTCCGCTTACTTGCTTTCCCGACAGCCACAATCTTCAAGAATTCAAATGTAAAGTCAATAATCATCTCCTGTCTCACTAACTTACATCCTCTCTATCTCTCATGCTTTTTCTTCGTCCACCCCACTTGTCAGTATTCTCTTCCTTTTCATACTCTCTTCCTGACACCCTCTGTAGCCTGTCACTCTTTCTTAGTTCATGTATGTAACCCCTTACACAACGGTGGCAGTAAAATGCCTTGCTTGGGGCCACACGATTACATATATATATATATATATATATATATATATATATATATATATATATATATATAAAATTGTTGTTTCTATATACAATTTGATTGTCTTGTTTTGTACCCTGCTTGTATTGGGCTATCTAACTAACAAGTCCAAATCAAACGACACCAATATTTCAACACACATTCACTTAACTATAATGGGTAATCTACTATAATCTGACACTCCCTACTATCTTTGTATATCTGCTAAACACGTTTTCTACCCCTATGCAGGTTTTTGTGGCCAGTAGAAATTTTGGTTATTGTATTGTATTTCCCAAATATGTCTAGATTCCTGAGTATTGATATCAAGACGTTTTGGAGTAATTTGTCGACAGTCTTATTCCCTTTATCTATCCTACATATCTATATAATCACCATATATACAGCCTAGAAAATTTTAAGCAAATTCCGACAATGATTAGCAATTGTATTGGGAGAACTATAATAAAAAAAGGATATGTACCAAATTGAAATTGCATATTGACATGCGTGTAACAAATAATTTTGTGACACGTAAAATATTAAAACTTTGAATATAAATTAATGTTATTTTTTAAGATAATAAAATATAATGTTTTCTTCAGCTGTCGATACTGAAATTTTATCAAAAAAAAATGAACGCGTAACAATCATTGAGTTCAATCGAGCATCCGTATCTGCTCTGAGTAAATCAATTATTAAATTATGTCTTCTATTGAAACAACTGTCATTTCTTAATAGAAATCAAAATTGAACTGAGCATCTCTTAAGAAAAAGATCGCAATGTCCCATTCATTATTCATGTTTTGAATTCAGAGGTGACTAGCAGAATGTCGATTCGTTGAGAAATCTCATTCGGATTTTTCCATTTATATTAATACATTAAGCATTTATTTATCGAAAATTAATTCACCGTATTTATGAGGTTAAGTAGCTGAAATGATTTTTGTGGGGATTTATCGAAACGAAAAAAAAGACTGTTTGTTAAATGATGTTACAGGGGCTGAACATTCTCTAGCGAAAACGGTGGTTCGGAAAAAAAAAAGAAGAATTTTCTGTTATGAGAAAATGACTCGAAAATATTAACCTGTTAATTCATCAATTCAAAATATATTTTAATCTCACTGACATCCAAATCTTTTAACTGATCCTTTATAAAGTAAGCTGATAATTGTTATATACTGCTGCTGGATGTGGACAAACAACGAAGTACAAGTATATATATATATATATATATATATATATATATATATATATATATATAATCTTGTAATTTTATTCTTCGTCGGTGACGCTTGTGTGGATCAGGTGGGCAGACGGAAAGAGATCGCACATCCGAATGATCCCTGGAGAGTCGTTTGTCAATCTCACTTTATTCAGACCTAATTCCAGATTTTATATAACCAGCCTAAAAACTCTTACGCGTTGAGCCTTTTCGGATTGTCGCTTTGTTAACATAATCTACGGCCTCCTGTCTCTGTCAATCATACCCAGCGTTCGATTGATTTTTGTCGCTTTTTATATCTTTGCCATTTCTTGGAATTATATACGGCCGGATATATCTGTCAACCGCCCCTGTCTTTTGTTGACTTTTATCTACAAGCGGACGTACCGTTCAATGTAATATATCACAAAACTATTTATTAACATCATTTGTAATGATATTTGTCTATATTTCTGAGATGAGGGAGTATTTACATTATTTACATTATTCGTGTTATTGTCTTCATCTTTTTACGTCATTGTACTCTCCGGTCTACTTCAGGTGCTAGGACTTTAGAACCAAACAATTTGTTACAATCACTGGGGTATACAAGCTGTGATTGAACTTCATGAGTTATCTACCTTTAACCGTGCAATTTACTTGTTCACCACTGCTGTAGCCTGGTACTGAACTCACAAGGACAAGCACAACTGAAGTTTTGGGACTTATAAACCTAATGTCCAGTAACCCTTTTTTACCAGAGTTCATATTGCAATTTTTTTATGTTAATGGTTTTCTTTAGTACTTTTATGTTAATGGTTTTGTCTACTATTTTTTACACGAGCTCATATTGCGATTTTTTGACACTAATGATTTTTCTGGCAATCCGTATTACTGGTTCCCAAATTGTGTTCACCTCTAATATTGATCGGTTTGGGAGGTTTTTGAAGCCTAGCATATGTGCTGATTCATTACGTTTACCTAATTTCTAGAGATGCTCTCTATGTATTATTTCAACTTCATCCCATTGAGGGGCGGGTTAGAGGGAGTTAATTCATGACTTCCAATCGTGGCTTTACGGAAGGAATGAGGATGATATACCCCAGTGATTGTAATAAAAAGTTCAGTTCTAAATTCCTAGCAACTGAAGAAGGCCGGAGCGTACAACGGTCGAAACGTCGTACAAATGGCAATAAAGATGAGGACAGTAGTTCAAATACTGCAAATACTGACTATTCATATTTATTTTATTTTATTTGATAAATATTAAAGCAGACACGTAATGCATAGCATATCATACAATTATATTAAAATACTAATGGTATGCTAGCAAACATGCAACATTTAATAACAGGGTATAACTCAAATATATCAGAAATTGGTCAGATTGTAGGCAACAGTGACAGGGAAACTAACGTAGAACATAAATAACGAGCCTAAGAAAATGAATGGCGAAACAGGTTTTAGAAATAACGAAAATACATAATTAATCTAGAGATGAGAGGGAGAGGAAATTTTGGAGAACCATAAACGCCTACGTCCTGATTGATATCGACACGTACATAGAAGGAGTTAAGAGAAGAGAAAAAAGGACATCCGTTTAATACGAAAAAAAGAGAAAGTTAAATTAAAACAAAATAAGATCTTGACTATATAATACATGCCTAGATTGACAAATCACATACATCTAGGATGTGCGTTGTGGTGCAGTGGATATCGGCTCTGAACGAGAAAATGGGGAGCCGAATTCGAATTACAGTTGAATTCCTTGCGTTCAATTACGCTCAAATACCCTTGGAAAAGGTATTAATCCATCTCTTCCCTCCAGTTAAATAATACGACAGATTGTATTCTACGACCTTGGTTGGCAACTTGTCTACCGCATAAAGTAATGGCAACCTACTGCTGGATCATCTTCTTCCCAGTTAGCCATGTCTCTTTCGAGACATGATCGTGCAAGCGTGTATCACGTATGACACTTAGCTAACTGACTGACTGGATTGACAAAAATTGCGTGATTTCTGCTAAGCAAAATCATTTCAAAATATTCTTTTTTTTTCACTAAATCTATAAGTAACAAATTTGTCGCGGTCAATGTTGAAATCCGTCTGTAAGAAACACGTTCCATTATTTATTGTTTTAAACATCAATAAGACATTTTTTATATAATCAGGAGAACTCATCATCTTTAGAGAAGAATTTCCGGTATTCTCCGGCGCTCATTATAAAAGGTTCGCACTTCAAACTTACCTTGTGTTATTTCAGGTGGCAACTTAGTGCACAGACAAATACCCCTCAGAATGGGTTGACATTGAAGCAATTTGTCTAAGTTTGTTGTGTAATCCTTAATTGCAAACCCATAACAGCTTATTAACAACCATCGGTGTTACAATGCGAACCTTGAGAATATGTTTTCCGTTTTATGCATCTCTCATTCGAAAACTTGAAGGACTTATTCAAAGATTTTAAGATCGATCATTTTAATGTCTTTGAGAAATTTTTCATCATATCCAGATAGATATTTCTGTGTAAACCGAAGAAGTAGCTGTTAGGAAATAATGGGATCTGCATATAGATATATCCAGTGTTTACTAAATTATTTGTCACGGTATATATGTTCCTCTCTTACCGTTTTATTGATTAGATTATTTTACTATATTACAAATAAAGGTGTATTATTTCTTCTCTTATTTCTTTTACTCGCTAGAATAAAGAGAATCTCCAGTGGATAAAAAAGTTAGTTAGATCCAGTAACATCACCTAAAGACTTGTGAGTTCAATACCTGACCATAGCAGTGATAGTGAAATTGCTGACATATTTGATCTGGGACTCTTGTAAGTTTATAGAGATTTTTGACAAAATCCAAAGAACGTTTTGTAATGTTATTGGCTATAAGCTGGCAATTCAAATTTAGTCACTTATTCATCGCTCTAATATAGTTTCCCACTTTGTTTTCTATAAATATAAGCTTGAAAATCGTTCTAATGAGCACATCTCCTTGGTACCACAGAAGGATCAATTTAATTGTACTACTAGATTGGCAACTAGTTCTCAAACTTTTACCATAAAAATTAATAGATGTAATGATCTGTTCTATTCTAATAATTTTATTTCGCATTTATTAAAAACGGAACTCACTTCTTGTTTCATGATCACCTGACATAAATCCTGTAAAAATCAAATGCAACTTCAATTGACCTCTTATACTGAAATATGTATATTTATTGTCTTTTCTCGTTAATAATTATTCTGATTCTCTTTCACAGATTGCGATGATTTATTAAAAAATAAATCATATTATTGCTTCTTTCTTTTCTTGATAATTGCACGTATCAACAGAAGAAGCTCTGGTGACCAAATAATTTAAAGATTTTAGTTAAAAGGGGATAACTAAACATTCGGAAGTGGCAGAGAACATGGAACGAGAACAATTCACTCCAACGATCGAAATAAAAATTTCAGCTCAAATTTTTAAGCCTCTGAAGAAGGCCGGAGCGTAAAACAGCTGAAACGTCATGAATATGGCAATAAGGATGAGGACAATAGTCCCAATAATGTACAATCTTTAGTTCTACCAATTACTAAATTCATGGTTAAGATTTGAGTTAAAAGAGGATAACTAAACATTCAGAATTGGCAGAGCCCATGTAATGAGAACAGTACACCCCAGTGATCGAAATAAAAATTTCGGCTCAAATTTTTAATCACCTGAAGAAGGCCGGAGCGTAAAACGGATGAAAAGTCATGAATATGACAATAAGGATGAGAACATTAGTCCGAATAATGTGCATTCTTTAGTTCTACAAATTATTACATTCATTGCTAAGAGCTGCCATACCACACACATTGTAGCGAACCACACTTCATTTGCATTTCATTGGTGAGCTGTAAATTTCAATCGAGCAATTTATTATCACGAACTTTGTGGGAAGAGGATAATTCGCCGATTTTTGTAACCATTTACGAGTATCTCTTGTGTACTTGTACTTCTTTCGGCATTCTCACTGGTTGAGCCGGATTCCCCCGAGCGCGAACCATATCTCCGAACATCTTATCACGTTCACCGATCCTGAGCGAGGTCACACGAAATGGCGAGCCAATTGCTATTCCATCGTCGAAAACCAACTAAAGGGCCCAATAATGCTGCTAAGTGATCTATGATAGTCGTTGGCCAAGTCTTCCGCTGCCCACCATTAGGTTTTCGCCAGCCAGGTAGAGAAGTGGGGCAAAGGACATCGATGATGAGCTCTCCCTCCGGACGTCTAGCTGCGTGCCCGAACCTTTTCAAGCGACGCTGAAAAAAGACGCTGAAAAAAGACGGGTAGCAGTGGTCGGAGATTAAGGCATCGTCGTAGAGTGGCTCTTGTGCTTTGGGAATGATGAAAATTTAATGGTTCAGACTTAAAATCCTTACAATATGTGGTTATAGATCAATTTAAGAAATATGAAACTTTCAATTTAGACTTACAGTTAAGCACTTGTTAGTTGTTAACTTATTTTCTCTGTGATTATCAAAATTGTCTACAGTGAAATATTTATATTTAATTAGGTAAATGCTTCTTTAAATGCCCCAGTGATTCTAAAACATTTTGCACTGGAAAGTGTCTGGCATTGAGAAAATAGTCTTAGAAGAGAAATTTGCCACCTAAGCAGATATGGCGACATTTCCTTTATAAAGTCAAAATCATGCGTAGAAATACAGAGAAAATGAGTCAAGGAGGAAAATCGTGATGTTTTGAGGTAAAGCAAAGAAAATAAAAACGAAAAATATAAGAATGAATTATAAATTGCCGCCGAAAGGAAAAACCATCAAAGAATTGTGGACACCAAAATGGTATACAAATGTAAGTGGTGCGATATTTCATGTAAATAAAATAAACAGATTCATTTTAGTATTAACCGAAACAATGGACTACGAAACAAAGACTAGCAAAGAAAGCAAGCAGTAGAAAAAGTTAACTGAAAAAAAAAAAGATTACGAATCTTAGATTACGAGCTCTTTAATTAAAAATCAAATAGGCTTAAAGATTTTACCAATTGAAATTTGGATTCAGAATTCAAATATCTTAAGCTGGATAATCCAAGGTATTAGAAATACGGATTTAAAGTTTTTGAATGACAAACATAGCTTTGATTTCATGAGAGAAAACAAGTAAATATTTGTCTACTGACGCGGATTATTTTATATGGGACTGTTGTTTTTTTTATATTTTCAGATGTTTTGGGTGCTACTATAGCCTGATCTCTAACTCAATATATCGTCTACCCAAGTGCAGCCCGGATTTTCTACCATTCCCAGCCAAATTATGTGAATCCAGCAACAGGCAGTTGAGCTATCGTGGTTGAATTCCAAAATGATGATTTTCATTAAAATGCGAGGTGTTGCTAGTTCCAATCATATCTTGAGCATTTTTGTAGGAAGATGATGAGAAAAACAATCCAATGATCTGTTCCTACCATTCCTAGAAGAAAAACAAAGTGTTTATCGCTAAAATAAATAAGTATATATATTGACAGCTTACCTAATCTTATATCTCTACCTTTTAATATAAATAGTATAGAGATTTTGTTAGGTGTTAGAAGTTGTAACAAAAGAAAAAGTGATTTATCAAAAAAACAGAGCTAAATCACAAACAATTGTTTAATTTTTTAAAAACACAAAATAAAATATGTACAAAGATACGACTGTGGCAATCGAAATAGAAAATGTAGAAGTTTCGGTCTACTGGCGAAGTGTTACGAGGAAGAAGAAAGGTGAGTGTCAAATATTTTTTTACACGTTAGGACTAGTGAAGTAATGTAAGTGCTATTACTGGAAATTCATAAATATATGTATATATAGAATAATTTGATAATGAAAATATTCCAAACTCTATTTACCAATTTAGTTCCAGGAGGTCTTCTTTTAGGTTTTTGTTGGTCGGTAACTTTTCATAGAGATTCTTTCGGCTAGATATAATAATCCGTGAGTCAAAAGGCAGAGAAGTTAATACCATAAATTCCCTTTTTACAAATGACAACTCTCTTCAAAAACCTATTTTATATGGGCTAGCATCTAATTAGCAAATTTATTGACGTTCCCTCTAGAATTTTCTCGAATATACTAGAGTGATCTACAATCTTTCAAAGGTTGTATTTCTAATTTCTCTATTTTTCAACTACTTTATGAATGAAAACTTTTTTGTATTAACGAGTGGGGCTCAGTAGAATCCCTTTACCTACATTTTAACCTTTTTGCAGACTTTATTAATATTTTTGAAATAACAATTCACCCACATAACAATATATAAATAGCTGAAACAGGAGGGACACTCTACGCTATACTGTGCTAGGCCATACGCTATATTATATAAATTCACCCTCATAACAATATATAAATAGCTGAAACAGGAGGTACACTCTACGCTATACTGTGCTAGGCCATACGCTATATTATATAAATTCACCCTCATAACAATATATAAATAGCTGAAACAGGAGGTACACTCTACGCTATACTGTGCTAGGCCATACGCTATATTATATAAATTCACCCTCATAACAATATATAAATAGCTGAAACAGGAGGTACACTCTACGCTATACTGTGCTAGGCCATACGCTATATTATATAAATTCACCCTCATAACAATATATAAATAGCTGAAACAGGAGGTACACTCTACGCTATACTGTGCTAGGCCATACGCTATATTATCACCGTCGTTTTTTGTATAGGCCTAAATATTTGCTAAAGTAACTTCTAATTAGGAGACATCTCAACGTCTTGTAATGGTTAGCAAGATGTGCTCGCTAGTTCTAATTGCTGAATAGTCAATTCGATCCATAGAGGGTACCGTGTACTTTCGGCATTATGTCACATATAAGTTATGCAGAAAAGATAATTTTAGAGATGGCCAAAACTCTATCTTATTGGACTCTCTGTTTTGGGGCAGAGAGGAACCAAGACGAGGCTATGCCGAATTGCAAAGTCTCGGCTGGGATAAGTAGACGAGATCGCAGCCACGCGTATGCGTTCGAAATTCCCTTGGGTAAAATCAGCATTGTGACTCATCGCGCCGTTTTGGGTAGGCCCGAGTAAATACCGAATAACTTCTAATTGATATGAAATACTAGTCTTTCGTTTTTAGGCCAGCAGGCGTTTTGTACTTGTAATATACGCATACTATAATCTCTTACATCTGATTTTAATATCACTAGTCTTTTCTTTGTAGCTTATGAATTCGTTTAAATAACCAGGTATGTCATAAGATGTTCTGCTCATGTCTTTTTCAATAAACACAATTTATAAGCACTTCAAACGTTATTTAGAGTTTACACACATGTTTAAAATAAATGCTCCATTTTTGTATATCACACGTTGTGTATTGTGTCTATTGGCCTGCGCATTCAATAAAAATAGTAATGGCCAGCAGTGTTTAAAATGGAGTCACACATTTTAGGAGAATATACCATTTATTCCGCGTTCTTGAGGTCGCTCGGTTACGGAGACAGTAAGATCCCTTCTTCTTTAAAAGTGTACTTAGAAGATTGCTGGTTCACAACCTGCCGGAGTATACATTTAATTTTTTTTATTGAGTGCGCAGTCCAATTCTGTACCAATCGAATGTACATTATTCTGAACATTATCAACACACGTTTTTCTTACTTGCTTTTTTGTTTAATCAATTCTATAAAATCTCTTACATTGACTTCTTCATTGTCCTCATTCATATAAACTACGGTTTCCCCAACCTTTTTTTTTACCATCACCACATTTGGGCATAATTTCTTTGTCGACGACCTGTCAAATCAAATTACAAAGATTATAATGAATTCATCTTTTATATCATAATAAAATTTAAGTGTTAGTGCAAAAATTATTTTAATTTTGTTTTCATTTCTTTACTTGATATATAATAGTCTATTATGAAATAATATTAATATAATATAATATAATATAATATAATAGTCTTTTATGATATATAATAGTCTATTATGAAATAATAGACTAATATAATATAATATAATAGTCTTTTATGATATATAATAGTCTATTATGAAATAATAGACTAATATAATATAATATAATATAATATAATAGTCTTTTATGATATATAATAGTCTATTATGAAATAATAATTTAATATAATATAATATAATATAATATAATAGTCTTTTATGATATATAATAGTCTATTATGAAATAATAAGACTAATATAATATAATATAATATAATATAATATAATATAATAGTCTTTTATGATATATAATAGTCTATTATGAAATAATAGACTAATATAATATAATATAATATAATATAATAGTCTTTTTATGATATATAATAGTCTATTATGAAATAGACTAATATAATATAATAATATAATATAATAGTCTTTTATGATATATAATAGTCTATTATGGAAATAATGAACTAATATAATATAATATAATATAATATAATAGTCTTTTATGATATATAATAGTCTATTATGAAATAATAGACTAATATAATATAATATAATATAATAGTCTTTTATGATATATAATGATCTATTATGAAATAATAGATAATATAATATAATATAATATAATAGTCTTTATGATATATAATAGTCTATTATGGGAAATAATTAGACTAATATAATATAATATAATATAATATAATAATTCTTTTATGATATATAATAGTCTATTATGAAATAATAGACTAATATAATATAATATAATATAATAGTCTTTTATGATATATAATAGTCTATTATGAAATAATAGACTAATATAATATAATATAATATAATATAATAGTCTTTTATGATATATAATATTAATATAAAATAATAATTAATATAATATAATAATATAATAGTCTTTTATGATATA
Source organism: Ascarosepion bandense (assembly GCA_037127315.1). Taxonomy (NCBI): domain Eukaryota; kingdom Metazoa; phylum Mollusca; class Cephalopoda; order Sepiida; family Sepiidae; genus Ascarosepion; species Ascarosepion bandense. The sequence goes on from JBBBDQ010028565.1 coordinate 630,385, forward strand.
TAATAGTCTATTATAAAATAATAAATTAATATAATATAATATAATATAATATAATAGTCTTTTATGATATATATATTAATTATATTATGAAATAATAGATATATAATATAATATAATATAATATAATAGTCTTTTATGATATATAATGATATATTATAAAATATAGACTTAATATAATATAATATAATATAATATAATAGTCTTTTATGATATATAATAGTCTATTATAGATAATTATTATAATATAATATAATATAATAGTCTTATGATATATAATAGTCTATTATGAAATAATAATTAATATAATATAATATAATATAATATAATAGTCTTTTATGATATATAATAGTCTATTATGAAATAATAATTAATATAATAATAATATAATATAATATAATAGTCTTTTATGATATATAATAGTCTATTATGAAATAATAATTTAATATAATATAATATAATATAATATAATGATACTTATTATAATAGTCTATTATGAAATAATAGACTAATATAATATAATATAATATAATATAATAGTCTTTTATGATATATAATAGTCTATTATGAAATAATAGACTAATATAATATAATATAATATAATAGTCTTTTATGATATATAATAGTCTATTATGAAATAATAGGTATATAATATAATATAATATAATATAATAGTCTTTTATGATATATAATAGTCTATTATGAAATAATAGACTAATATAATATAATATAATATAATATAATAGTCTTTTATGATATATAATAGTCTATTATGAAATAATAGACTAATATAATATAATATAATATAATATAATATAATAGTCTTTTATGATATATAATAGTCTATTATGAAATAATAGACTAATATAATATAATATAATATAATATAATATAATAGTCTTTTATGATATATAATAGTCGCCAATGACAAAATTGTTAAAAATCAACTTTCATTTGATAGCTTTTCTTAATCTTTTCATTTCAATGGTTCACTTTGGTGCTTGATAGCTAAGAGTCTTACTCTAAGTTCATTTGATATCTTATCTAAATATTTTCAATGCTGCAGTTGACTTTGGTGCTAATTCGCTAAGTCTCTTAGATTCATTTGATAACTTATCTCAATGATTTTAAAGCGATGGTTTGCATTAATGGTTACTAGCTAAGGCTTTACTCAAGCTTCCATGCTGCTTAGAAATAATTGTATTTATATGTTTACTAAGAAACGGTGTAATAGACTTTAAACCTCATTCAGCCATGTAGAAAGTTTGGAAAAGCGAAGTAAAGTTTGTTAGTCACCTACTGCTTTAGATACCTTTCAGAAATTTTTTTTTGTAGCCAATATTAAAAGATATTTGAAAATTTGAAAAATAAATTATGGATAAATAGCCAACGCCCGAGCGATGTATGTTCATCGTCTCCCAAGTGAAATAAAAACTCTTAGTGCCCACTTTCAAGTTAACAGAGGCCATAAGTAGGCGCTAAGGCCTACGTTGAAAAACACTGAATTCTTTATATTCTATATTCACTTTCTTGGTTTCACGTTTTACAGTGACATGAAATGGGGGAGGGGTAATATATCAATATCACCAGAATCAATATTTGTTCGTGCATTACCGACCATATTTGATCATGGACTCCTCCACGTATATAAAGTTTCTTGACAAAATCCAAAGAATTTTTGGGTAATGTTACCGGTCATAAGTTGGTAATTCAAATTTAGTCACATACTCATCGCTCTAATATGGGTGCTCACTTTTGTCTACATATATATCGTTGAAAGTCGTTCTACTGATCACAACCCTTTGGTACCACAGAATGATCAATTTAATTGTACTAGATTAGCAACTATTTCTGAACATTTTACGATTGAAATTAAGACAAAGTTTCATTTATAAATAAGTTTTGATTAAGACAGGCACGTTTATTCCATGATTAAGCTGAAGTTTGGCCTATTTCAGGCGAATCGTCATCAGCTTCTGTCTTCGTGTAAAATCTTCTGTACAATAAAGACGGAATCTGATGATGGTTCGCCATAAATAGGCCAAACTTCCGCATATAACATGTTTGTCTTAAATTTATACATATATATATAACTCTTATAGAGAGTTATCCTACCACCTTCTGTACAGGATTATTATATATATATATATATATATATATATATATATATATATATATATATAGACTTACTTATAAATGGATCTTTGTCTCTCTCTGTGTGTCTGTGTGTGTGTGTGTGTGAACCGATGTTCTTGAAAATTTACACAGTTATACTATAAGCGTTTGCGAGTCTTCTTAGCTAGGTTTTGTGTCGAGGAACCGCTGATAAATATCGAAAATCGATAATCGAAAAAATTGTGTTACAGAAAGAGGTGGTCCGATTTTAATCAAATTTCATACACTCATAGACAAAGATATAAGAAATATATATATATATATATATATATATATATATATGTACATAATATATAAAAATAAACATATTAGTCTACTTCTATAGCACGACTCGAAATTTCATGCACTATACTGTCCTAATTCCTTAAATGTAATTTACAAACAATTCAGCCATTCCCCTACATTAAAAGTATTTCCACCAAAAACAATAAGTTTAATTATAGTTGCGTCAAAAGCATCGATAACCATAAACTCTCAACATATCAATCTTATAAATAAACACATGTCCAATCTGCATAATAATAGTAGTTCCACTATACATAATTGTAATTGGTGACGGTCGCAAAAAGTGTTGCAATGAAAATATTATCAATAAAAATAAAAAATAAAAAAATAAAAATAAATAAATAAGTCAGGCTAAACAATAATTAACCTAATTTGTTTTGATATTGACCTCATTCATGATCCTATAAGAAGAGCATTTTTAGGGCCGTTATTTTGTCTTTGGATGTTGACAAATTAGAAAATATTTCCTTGACTTGTATAAAACCGTATTAATGGATTTTTTTTTAATCACTTCACCCCGAGCAAGGCAGAAATGCCACTGATGAGCGAGGGGGGTGCTACATAACTGTAAAAAGATTAATTAGAAAAGAGTGAGGAGTAAAAACTAGTTAGAAAGGATCGACAGAAAGCTGAGAAAGCAGGTGCGATGACAGATACATAGGTTTAGAGAAAGGGAAGGTTATACAGGGGTGGGGAGAGAGCTAGAGTCCAGTGGTTAGTAGATGAGTATTGACTTTGCTTTTAAATTTCTGCAGGTTGTAGCCGTCAGGAAAGCAAGAATATGGGACCGTGTTCCACAGGCGCGAAGTGCGAGAGAAGAAGCTGCAGGAGTAGAATTGTCGTCTGCATTTGGCTAACCTGACTGTGAATGGGTGGGACCCAGTTCTTTGAACTTCTGTTTGTGAACATATATTTTTTTATATATAGTTTTATGTTTTCCCTTTTTAAATTGTTATTTTTTAATTTATTTTATTGTATTTTGTTTTGCTACGGTCACCAAACTCATTAATTCCACACATAAGACTCTTCCATGCTTTCCTTTATCGTTTTGGTTTTTTTCCCCACAAACTCACATACTATTTTACGCAAAAACAAACAACTAAATTTATTTTCTCCATAAAGATGTGTTTTCAAAGATGAGACTTTTGTTATATTTTCTCATAGAAATGTTATTCCGATCTTGGAAAAGTCGAATTATTTTATATGTATAAATATTGGCTCTGAAGATTAATAAATCTAATTACATTGAAGTCGGAATCATGATGCTCAGACTCAGTTAAGTGACAAACTTCTATTTTTTCGGCTATCGTGTAGAACGACTCTTGACACGATTAACGGGTTATCACACTCGGCTACTGGCGGTTGTTTACATCATAAATATTTTCTAGGCTCGGTTAAACCCGGATGAAAGTATTCATAATAACAAATTAAGCAATTACTTTGAACTTCAGTTTTTGAACTTATAAAAGCGTTAAACGTTAGGCCATCAATCAAAACAAATCGCCTGAGGAAACCAAAAAGAACGAAACTATGCTAGCCTAACCTGCTGATCTACCCTACCTAAATATATAGAAATATATGGTACCATTATATATATATATATATATATATATATATATATATATATATAAACATGTTACGGAAATTAACGAATTTTAACGAAACTTGGTTATAAGCAACCGACAATTTGTAATGAATTAATTTGAACATTATGTTTACCGATACCCGTATTTAAGAGTAGATATTCTGTTTTTAATTAAACACTATTTTTACATTTATATCTACCGGCCTGATTATTTACGATAATTTTTTATTACGAAAATGTGTGCTATCTAGTCACATTGTATATATATATTATTGTTAGTGTGTACATCCAAATTTATTCAATGTGTATATATATATATACACTGAATAAATATATTATACACACAATATATATATGGCGCACTAACAATAATATATATACAATGTGACAATATATATGTATATATATATATATATATACATATATATATATATACAACAAAATCGTTGAAAAAACAACATAGTCTGAAAGAAAAGGCCTCAAACTAAATACAAACAAAATGGATAGAACAAAATATTTCTTAATTATATTTACAATTTTTATAATTGTTTTCAACAGGTTCTAACAGGTTCATTTAGGGGTAGAAAAATCTTATTTTCTCTCGTCAGTGCAAGGCATAAATTGACACCAATGTTTATTACGTTAAAACCTAATATTACGCAATGGAATTTTTTAACTGTTAAAGACACATCAATTTGGAAATTCCTGCAAAAAAAAAAGTAATGGGCGGGTTTTGATGAACCTTTCAGGACTTATTTATAATTGATTGAAATCACTTTGACATAATTATGTTTAGAAAATATTGGAAAAAAACATTTTTTTACACATTTTGCCCCACACCAACTAATTTCCAGAAATGTCGAAAAATGCGACTAGGTTTCAACATATAGATAATTTTAATTAAATTCAGGAATCATTGGTGAATCAACTGTCATTTTTCTTAAAAATCTGCTCATTATTAGAAAATCTGCTCCGAATTGCGAAAAAAAATTCAATAAAATGATGCCATTTTTTATTTTGATAAATTTTGAATTGCTTTTATAAACACTAACTGAATTGATATCATAGCCTTAATAGAAAAAAAAGTTTCCATTAATAATTAATTTTTACCACAATTGTTTTCATTTTTATTATTTTTTATTAAGTAGTTTTTAAAAGTTTCAAATTTTTTAAATGAATTTCATCCTCATAGGTCGCTCAGATTTTTTAAATTAATGTGTGGCGAATATATTTACTAAACGAAAAATCTAAAAGCTCACTATACAAAGGCTGCTCATTTTTGTTAAATGTTTAAAACATTTTAATTTTTGGCATGTTGAATACACGTATGTTGTTTGTACGTGTGGCCGTACGCTATCTTTACCATTAAAAGTTCACGTGATTCAAGGGTTGTCCTCCCTTTCATGAAAAAAATGAATCTTTATATAAAACGTTTCTACCAAATTCGTATTCCATAACTGAAAAACGTTCTTTTGAAAAATTTCAGGTATCAAACAAATAATTCTTGTTTCAAGGGAACTTCAGGTATGTTTAAATTCGGTAATTTGAATAAAATAATGTGTCAGCGACATGTATTTTATTTTTGTAAGATTTTTAAAACCGAAAATAGGCAACTGTTTACAATCAATAAAAATTGGCGGAAAGTTTGAAATTTAAAACAATTATTTTTAAACCTAAAATTCTTTGATTCCGATAAATATAATTTCGGTTTGAAATACACTAAGGTATTTTACTTACTGTAATTAGTAAATTTAATCTCTTGGTTTTCAGTTAAAGCTAAAATTATAACTTCAAGAAAACGTTTTTATTATTTCAAATTCTATTTAAATTGAGGTATCAAAATTTCAGTGAAGGAATCTAATATATATATATATATATATATATATATATATATATATATATATATAGTGGGTTATCCGTCCTAGTGGAACGTAGTTGTGTGTTGAAACAGATGAACTGAATTTGGACTCGTTAGGAGATCGCACACTATAAGTTATAATAGGGGTTACAAAACAAGAAGATCAAATTGAGCATAGAAACAACTATTTATATATACACTGATATCAATTAAGGATGTGCGTTGCGGTACAGTGGATATCGGCTCGGAACGAGAAACCGGGGAGCCGAGTTCGAATTCCAGTTGAATCCATTGTATTCACTTACGCGCAAATACCCTTAGGAAAGGTATTAATCCGTCTCTTCCTTCCAGTTATGGGTTAAATAACAGGACAGATTGGGTACTATAGCCTTGGTCGGCAACCAGTCTACCGCAGAAAGCAATGGCAACCTACTGCGGGATAATGTTCTGCCCAGTCAGTCATGTCTCGAAAGAGACATGATCGCCCAAGCGTGTATCACGTATGGCACTTTAACTGACTGATATCAATTAAGGTTCAAATAAAATAATGTTTTTAGGATGAGTCCAAATTACGTTAAAAGTTCATGCCAATAAATACTAAAAAGAGAGTTTGTGCGTATGTATATGTGGGAGCCTTTGTTCGTCAGGAATGTCTTTGATGTATCCGCTCCTTTGGTCAGTAAGTAGCTCAGGGGACAGCGAAGAAGAATGTAAAAGAGAAAAGGAAGCGAGTGTTAGTGGATCGTTTGACGATGTCAATGGATGTGCGAATTATGCCCGTACATTCTCAATTCTCTGGCGATGCTTTCTGTGTCGGCTTTTTATTTCGTCTTTGTAGGTCCCAGCAGGTCATTTGGGAATTCACACCCGTATTTGATTCTGGGCTTCTCATTTGCCGATAAATAAAATTCGCGTAAGCACGCGAACAGGAATTTGATATTTAATTAATTTTGGGCTTTCTGCCGGAACATAGGCGTGGAGCCGGGTGCGCAAATACCAGTTTTGGTCATTTGCTTTCTGGTCCTGAGAGTGCAAACATCCGATTTCTCGCTTTGCTCGGTATCACCCCAATATATATATATATATATATATATATATATATATATATATATATATATATATATTATAGAACATGTACAATTTTTTTATATATATCCAACACGAATTGTACATTTCCTTTCGACATTGAACTTCCACTGTCTCATCAGGTCGTGTGGAAAGGAATTGAAGAACTCTTTTCTTATATTTTGTAGTTGTGTGTGGGATGTTGGCGGGGTTTTGCGATAAGGGAATAAGTCTTGTAAATTGTCCGTTAGAATTTTGTAGAAAGTGGAGAAGGTAGGGGATATAGTTGATTCATGAAAGTGTTTTACGGCCGCTTGGTTATTATTTGGTTTTATTAGAAATGGAAATTCCTCAAACAAGCAAGAACAGCTAAATCAATAAAGGAACCATGTTTCCTTTGTTTTCCGGAAAAAATTGAAATCATTAAATACATAAACAGCGACAAGCTTTTAAAGGAGAGGCATGAAAACACAGTAAACTGCAAACACATTAAAGTACTAACCTTGCAATCAATGCTGAAAAATACTGCAAAAGCCAAAACTAAGACCCCCATTTGGAGACGATAAACCTTTATAGTACTAATATTATATATAAAATTTTACCTATTACACACCACGAAATATAATCAAATCTAATTCAAAGTTTTATAGAAAAAAGTAATTTCCTAAATTCAAAATTAAGGTTAAATATAAAAAATTAGATTCATTATAAAGCTGTGCTTAAATACAAATCTATTCTATAGTTGTACAAATAAACACTAAAGGTAGGTTTAATCCCATCCTTTACCACCCTTTACGTCTCCTCATTCTCCCCTTTAATAAAACCAAGGCTAGCCAAGCCTTCATAAAACACACTTTCATGAATCAACTATATCACCTACCTACCCTACTTTCTTCAAAATTCTAACGGACAATTTACTAGATTTATTCCCTTATCGCTAACCCCCGCCAACATCCCACATACAACTCCCGAATATAAGAAAAGAGGTCTTTCATTCATTTCCACACCACCTAATGAGAGACTAAAAGTTCAATGTCAAAACAAAATGTACAATTTGTAGTGAATATATATAAACAAAATGTGTACATATTCTAAAATATAGTTTATAATAAATATTCACAGTTCTATATTATATATCAAGCAATGTTTTAAATTAATGATTTGGACGTTGTAAATTTTTCTTCGTTCATTATTCACTTCTATATATATATATATATATATATATATATATATATATATATATATATATATATATAAAGTTAAATTCAACACCTCATTTAAATTGGTTATAAATTATAATTCATTTCAATGAGCTTAATTAGCTCACTTCACCAGGCAACTTATCAGTCGATATACGGTTGTAAGAGTGGATATAATGCATCGAAACACCACAGCTCTTGTGTAGCGAAAAAACTATATTATTATAAACTTCAATAATAATAATAATAATATTGCTCTACTACGTATACTTTGAAAATGTTAATGCTACGAACGTTACGAGTGTTATTCAATTATTTCTTACTATTACCAAGTATATATATATATATATATATATATATATATATATATATATATATTAGATAACTATTTGACCACTGACTGAGGAAGAGATTAAGTCAAAGTACCAAATTAATTGATGCACTGCGCCCGGAATTTTGTTGAGCAAAGTGAGGGGAAAGTAAAAGACACCGGTTGTACAAAATCTCCAATTCGCTCTCTCCAAGCGTCTATTTGTAGAATAACGATCCATCAACCCTTCCATCTACAACGGCCAACTTGGGGCAATACACAAACTGATGGCGTCCACCCAACTCTATATAATTTCATGGGAAGCAAAATGTCTCCCTGATTTTCTTTCTACGTAAGCCGATTAGACCCCCGCTGTGTATTTTCTCGGTCTACTTCAGCTTTTAGTAATATGTGTGTGTGTGTGTGTGTGTGTGTGTGTGTGTGTGTGTGTGTGTGTGTGTGTGTGTGTTTTCTGGCTTTGTCATGCAGTTTCCCAATCAAGGGTTTGACTATGTTGTGCCAACCCATTTTTCGTACGACCCCCTCCCCTGGGACAAACAGCAGGTCGGGGAAACATAATGTCTATACTTTCTCTATCTTTGTCTCCTTCCAGTAATGGAAGACAGGGGATTTACCTTGAAGATCTCGGCACGGTGCCATTACTGTTGCTTAGTCCAACCTTCTGTGAACTGATGTTGCTTTTAGGTAGATAGATTTAAATCAGTGAATGAAAATGATTCAGTATAAAATATGTTTGTCTCAGTTCAATGAGTAAATTTTGAATGTATCTTTAAATCAAATGATAAGTAAAAATTGAACCTAGTTTTGTAAGTCAAACTATCGTATGATCTTATAAGACAAGTTAATCTGTTTTGGAAAATGTGATTTTCGACAGATATTTTTTCATTCAGCGTCGAGTTAAATCATTTTATTCGTTTTAAAGTAAAATTCTGTCCGAATTCGATTGATTTATTAAAAAATTGTTGAAGTTATTACATTTTTTATTTACTAATTTACAAAATATTTTCTATTCGGTATTTACTATATTTAAATCGAATTCGTCGCATGTAAGGAAGTAAAGCCACTAAGACACAAGGGATTACATGATTTGAATAAATTAGAAAGCAGAAATACTACTAATGAGCGAGAAAAAAAGGAGAGTAGTTGCGAAGACTGAAGTTTTGCATTGTATTTAATTTTTAAAAAAACCAAAGTGGGCTGAAAACCATGAACTCGGAAGAGAGTTCCACAAGGGAGAAGTGCTAGGAAATCAGTTTTTAGCATAAAAGTTAGTTACATATGATACAACTAGGACAGATAGAGGGAAAAAGAGACAGGGGAAAGCAACGGATAACATATTTGAAGGACCTAATGACGGAACGAGGATTGCATGGTGTAACAGGAGAAGGTGAGCTCAGAGCCACCAGGGATAGGAAACTTAGAAAGCTATGATCGCCTACGTCCTGAAGGGACAGCGCACACAGAAGAAGACTGGCTCCGGCAGTTACCCCGATTTCGGTTTAGAAATATAAAGTGGACTCCTTAATTTTGTGCTACTTGTCTGGATTTAAATTTTCTTTTTCTCGGCAGAATTCGTACCTGTTCATTTTTTTTAATTAACAAGCTATTCTTAAAAACCTGCTCTTCAACAGGATGCATAAAATCCAAGGAAGGAACAATCATATTAGAGAAAGAGGAAATACTCCAGCGATGGGAAGAATATATAAAGGATCTTTTTTGCGACAAAAGAGAAAACCGAGAATACACAAGGAGATGGATTGACCGGAAATACTAAAATCCGAGATGGAAGCTGCAATGGACAAACTGAACAGAAACAAAGCACCTGACCCAGATGGCATAGTGATAGACCTGCTGACAGCCTTAGAAGAATATGGCATAGAAAAAATTACCGACATAATAAACGAAATTTATAGCAGCGGAATAATACCAGACGACCTATGCAAGTCGATATTTATAGCACTGCCAAAGACACCTGGTTCAAACGAGTGCGAACTACACAGAACTATCAGCTTAATGAGTCACATTACAAAACTGAGTGTCAGAATCCTGATGAATAGAGCGAGAAGCAGAATCAGGCTAGAGATAGGGCAGGAAAAGTGCGGGTTCATCAAAGACACTGGAACAAGGAACGACATATTCATGATTAGGATGCTCTCTGAAAGGGCATTACAAATGAAGAAAGACGAGTACCTATGCTTCATTGACTACGCGAAAGCATTCGACAAGATACGACATAAAGAATTGATGTAGATGCTTGGCAGCCTCGAAGTTTTCGGGAAGGACATAAGAATAATCAAGAATATATACTGGCAGCAAACGGCCTGCATACGGACAGGTAGCGATCTCAGTAGATACACAAAGATAGAAAAAGGCGTAAGACAAAGATGTTTCTTTTCACCGGATTTGTTCAACCTATACAGCGAGAATATTTTGAGGACCCTAGATGATACGCCAGGATTTGTTATTGGAGGCCACAACCTGAACAACTTAAGGTATGCGGACGATACATTGCTGATTGCGGACACAGAAAGGAAACTACAAGACCTCATACAAAAAGTAGCGGTGGGGAGTGAGACAAAGGTGACTACAAATAAACTTTAAGAAAACTGAGTGCATCGTCATCAGCAAAAGATACAACCCAAAATGCCAAAGATAGGTGGGAGATATCAGAATCAAGCAAGTACAAAAATTTAAGTACCTAGGAAGTGTTCTAACAGGAGAGGGAATGTGCGACACGGAGATCCGAACGCGAATAGGCATGGCAAAGGGCGCGTTCCAGAAGATGAGCAAAATACTAACACACAGGAAAATCTCACTAGAAACAAATAAAAGAGTGCTGGCCTGCTACGTGATGACAGTTCTTCAATACGGCAGTGAATGCTGGACAATATCATTGAAAATGAGGACAAAACTGGAAGCGGCCGAAATGTGGTTCTACGGAAGGATGCTACGCATATCGTGGACTGAGCATGCAAGCAACGATGAGGTGTTGGAAAGAATGGCAACAAGAAGGAATTTGATAATGGGCATCAGGAAGACTGTAAAGGAAGGAGATTCTGTTTTTAGGTCTATGAATTTAAAACAGAGAATGGTTTTTGATTTGGCCTGTATTTTGCTTGTCTACGACCAGTTGCTACATTCTGAATGTATATTTAAATTATTTGTACTATTTACATGCTTCGGACAGCTATCCTCATCTTTCTTAATATATTCCTGTTTTTTCGACCGTTGTACGCTCCGACCTTCTTCAAGTGATTGAAAATTTTATCTGAATCCTTTATTTCGTTCACTGGCGTATATTGTTCTACTTCATTAAGTCATGCCTCTCCCACATATCTATGTATCAGTTATATCCCTTTAAATTAACTTTCTAAGGTTTTGTTTAACTCTGCTGTAGCCAAGTATCGAACTAAGAATTTTGGGTAAAGTCCCTACATCCAAACAAAATTTTTTTTAACTGAGCCATGTGATCTTGAAGATATCAGTGTATGAAGAAATGGTTCATTTCAAAATTCCAATCACCTGAAGTACCTAGGAGCGTACAACAGCCAAAACGCCGTAAATATGGCAACAAAGATGAGGACAATAGTCCGAACATTGTAAATAGTGTGAATATTAAAATATTTTTGGTAAGTATGGTATGGTATAAGTTACCTTGTTTTTGGAAAATATGTTTTTACCATTAAGATTTTTGTTTGTTATGTATTTATTTCTTTTTTGTTTCGTATTTATTTTTTGTTTCTTTGAAGTGCTTCACGTTCTGATCATTAACGTTATTGATCGTATTAGATTTCATTTTTATAATTTTCAGAAAGTTTCTTTTTGAATGTATTGGTGGCATATTTAGAAAAGTTGAAGTTAAACAAATTCTTGCCATCTTTCTTCTGCTCTGATTCTCTTTCACCTCCGACCAACACTTTCAAAGCCAAACTGAGATGGGGAAACTGGAAGTTTCTAGGCATGAACGCGTACTATTGCGATTAATTTATTCATCAACGCCATCATAACAAATGAAACGAACAGCAAAGAAGAAATTAAATTCTTGGATACAAGATAAAAACCGACAACGATATTTGGCAATAATTTATGCAAATCTGTAATTTTTAGTTAAGCCAAAGCATTATATTAATGATGTGTATTTGATTCTGCATGTCAACCTGTGTTGTCTTATAGAATACCAAGTTTTGTATGAGGCAGCCACTGAATTTCATAATAGCTACTAATATTCCCACATACTAACATCGTTAACAGTTCACGGCATAGGGCCTTTAATTTTAAATAATTAATATCCTACCGGTAACATAATAAAACCTATTGAATATTTTGAATACAGGCGTAATTATATAAATAAGCGTGGGTGTTAAAAATCTATCTACTTAAAAGTAGGCGATGAAAAATACTATATATTTTGAGTCAAGTACTGATTTTGGTTGTGGTTCAGAGAATATGAACTCAAAGCGACAAATCGGTGAGCCGAGTTTGAATTCCCGTTGAATTCTTTGCATTCACTTACGCGCAAATACCCTTGGGAAATATATTAATCCGTCATTTCTCTCTAGTTATGGGTTAAATGACAGAACAGATTGGGTTTTATAGCTGTTGTGGATTCCGGGCAAGGAACCGCACAAAATAATGAACAACAAAACAGATAATTGAGATAGAAAAATATGATATATTAAACGTAAAGATACAAACGGGAACGCAGTTTTGTAATCCATGAATATGATTAGTAGTAATATATATATATATATATATATATATATATATATATATAAGTTATAATGTGAAGCCGTAGTGCTGGAATTAGTATGACCACTTCTGACGAGTGCTATGTAATACTATTCTGGCTGAGTGAAGCTAAGACCTACTATAACTACTGATGCGTTATTCTCTGTGAACATCGGTATCCTTCGGTATCTTACGGATCTGATACGATTCTTATACGGCTCTCTATATGGCACGGGTATATGTATACCAATGTCGAGTCCATTATCATACAAAAAGGGGAGATTCCACATCAATCTCCTGGGCTGATAATTAGTCTACCGCAGAATATACTGGCAACCTACTGTGGGATAATCTTCTATCCAGCCATTCATGTCTCTTTCGAGACATGATCGCCCAACTGACTGGCTGACTGATTTTGGGTATTGGGCTAAATCTAGAGTATTTCATCAACTCTACCAACGTGTGTGACTTTATAAATAAAACGTGTAAATTATAAATATAACGTGTAAATTAAATTATATGAACACAAAGAGTACTTAATATTTGTGTAAATTTAAATATGAATCTTTACTCATTGATTCTTAGTTCAATCATATTTCAAATAAAGTGAACCATCACTAAGCCGGAAAACAAATAGGGACGTTGGGACTCGACATGTCTTGGAGCCATAATAGCAGTGGTGTGCCTTGGGAAAAAAAACTGGCGATGCCAAACCCTTTCCAGGTTTGTTTGAGTTCAGAGTTTTCCATCTTCTTCTTTTATGTGTCATATCCTTTCAGGACGTAGTTGATCATAACTTTCCACATCTCCCTGACCTTGATGGCTCTAAGCGGGCTTTCTCCTGTTGCACCATGCAACTCTCGTTCCGTCATCCACCAAATTATGTCCTTTAAATATGTTATTCGCTGCTTTCCCCTGTGTCTTTTCCCTCTTTATGGCCTGTGAGTAACAGGTTCTCCAAGCACTCCTTCCTAATTGCATGTCCCAGGAACTTTAGTTGTATCTTCCTGATGCTCAGTATTAATTTCCTTTTCGTCTCAGTCTTTTCCAAAACCTCATTATTGCTCACATGCTCTATCCATGATATCCTCAGTATTCTTCTGTAGAACCACATTTCAGCTGCTTCAAGTTTTTCCTCCGTCTTTGATGATATTGTCCAGCATTCACTGCCATATTGAAGAACTAACATCACATAGCAATCCAGTACTCTCCTCTTTAGACCAATTATCAACCAAGTTTGTCTTGCTGTTTATCCAAATCTGGGAAAGAGGCGAATTTTTATTTTTCCCAGGGGTAATAGCACGTAAGTTGACTTGATGAGCTCGACTGAAATTCGATTGATTTCTTTGTTTAACTGCATTTAATGTCCTTATGGGACATTTAAAACCAAAGTTTCTTTGCAGCTTGGAACTAATAAAAATAAGGTACTCTGTTTTCAAAATGGATATTGTGGATATACATGTTTGTGGATATACATGTTTGTGTGAACATAATTACGAGAGTTAATATGTCTTATGTTGTAGTTTTGGTGATGTTATATTTTGGAATACAGTTTGATTGACTGGAATTCGAACTCGGCTCTCAGATTTTTCAATCGAAACCACCATCTATCACTCTACCGTGCTTCCGAAATTAGGCCATAATACATATACATTCATTATAAATCACGGCTTTGATTTTACGTTAGAATATATATTTTAATTTAATTTCATTTTTTAAGTGATTGTTTGTGGCTTCTTCGTATGACATTTGATTATTTTGGAAAAATTGATGATATCAGTGGGAAATGTTCTTCGACACTGAAACCGACAAATGTTTATGCGGATTGGGTAATGCTAGCTGATTTGTTAGGTGGATCATCATAGTGAGTTCAATTGGATTGCGAATGTACATTCCCACTGATACTGTTGAGAAAAGCATCAATCCATCTATGTGCCAAATACGAGATAAACTTGAAGGTCATGATTTCCCTCGCAGGCAGGCAAAGAGAAATATCACTCAGAATTCGAAACTGTCGCAACCTGTTGCTCCTGATTGTTAGGAATAAAGGGGCGACCTTGACCTCGCACTTCATTTTCAACCACCGAAAATTATCAAGCAATGGTGTTGTTGCTGACAGATGAAACTTTATAATCAGCGTCAATTTTCTTTCGAAAAAAACTGCTTTATCTGGGCCCGGAGGGCATGATCAATGCTTACTACCTGTGCACGACTCAAATACTCACTTTGTGCATCCTGGCCGTCTCCAGCAGGCTAAGACAAGCTTACTACTCAGTTACCTCCTAAGTGAGAGCTGGGTAATTTTTTGCCAGTGGTCCGAACGTACGCGCTCGGTTTGTCCACATTAAAAAACGTCCTTGTGTCACAACGCGCCTCAATTGGAGAGCCTGGGTAAAAAACAAAAAAAAACAAAAAAAAACAACTCTTTCTTGTTCCGGAGGGCATGATCAAAATCTAGTATCGGTCAGTCAGTCAGTCAGTCAAGTGCCATACGTGATACACGCTTGGGCGATCATGTCTCGAAGGAGACATGACTGACTGGGCAAAAGATTATCCCGCAGTAGGTTGCCATTGCTTTCTGCGGTAGACTGGTTGCCGACCAAGGCTATAGAACCCAATCTGTCCTGTTATTTAACCCATAACTGGAAGGAATAGGCAGATTAATACCTTTCCCAAGGGTATTTGCGCGTAAGTAATGCAATGAATTCAGCTGGAATTCAAACTCGGCTCTCCGATTTCTCGTTCCGAGCAGATATCCAATGCACCACAACGGCGTGCGCTTCGTTTGCGATCCCGCTACCTGCGGTTGATTCCTAGTGCCGATTACGTCTTAGTTACTAGCCGGTCCTGCTCTAGGTTTGACTCTGCTTCGGAGGTGGAACAGTCTAGTCCGTCTGAGATCACGCTAGCCACGGTCGTTCAGGCAAAATAGACGACGACTGTTCAAGTCAAATTGCCGTGTTACCTAGCACTGTTGTTTGTTATTGTTCGTATTTATTGCCATCATAAAAATTGAAGTTTGAAAAATTTTACATCTTCGCCTCGGTCTCCAATTTTCTTTTCTGTTTCACACATTACTATTCGACAACAGTTTGTGAGATTTCCATCCTTAACAATTCACTGCAATAAAACTATGAGAAACAACGATATGATTTTCTTCTTTCCTTTCCATTTTTCCCGTGAATCACTGCTCTATGCAAGCGACTCTCAAGCCTTTCCTCAATCAGTGCAATCTGAACCTGTTAAAGCCTAGTGTTAACCGTTATATTTCCGTTCGTGTCCGTATTAACTGCTTCTTATCGTAACCCTCTATCTAGAAAGGCGGCTGAGCCTTGTGCAAGGTAAACCTCATTATATAAAATAATTTTTGATACATCTCTTAATAAGCATTCATTTATATTCAAACTTATTCTGTTGTCTCTATTTTCTTAAAAAAACACACACAAACACTATTCTTCATTAGCGATTAATATAGTTAATACAATAAAACCGAATCAAATAGAAATCCGGATTTCAGCCAAAGATTTTTAAATATATTTAACTTTGTTCATTTAACACATTTAATATTATCTGTCATTTTGTTCGATGTATCATATTTAAATATTGATTTAATGTTTCCGTATCGGGTGAATTCAAATTTAAATTTATTTCAGAGAAAATAAGAAAAATTGTAAATAAAAACAACGCCTTCATTAGAGATTGCATAATTAATTTTCAGCGAAAGATTCTAGACATTATTATTATGATATATGATTATTATTATTATCAATTTAATTATTATTAATGACGTGTTTCTAAAGTTAACCAGACGACTGAGAGAAAGGAAAATCTCATTGGAAACAAAGAAAAGAGTGCTGGACTACTACGTAATAATTGTCCTTCTGCTTTGCAGCGAATGTTGGACGGTCTCTTCAAGGATAAAGGAGAGTCCACAGGCAGCAGAAATGTGGTTCTACAGAAGCATGCTGAGGATAACATGGACGAAGCACGTGAGCAACGACGAGGTGTTGGAGAGGAAGCAAAGAAGAATAACGGATGGTGTAATCTGTAAGGGCTCTTAAATGAAACTCGGAGTACTAAATTCCAATTCCAATTGCATTCGTTACGTTCACTTGGTGCAAATGTCTGTGCGAAAGTTATGGATCTACCGCTTCAATCCCCGCTATAGGTTAATTAAGAAAAACTTTAAATTTAATTTCTCCCAACATAGATCCTTATAATTTAAAAATATTTCCATCTTTAAGTAAGTGGTAAAATGTGGATAAGCTGTAAAATATAAATCAGTCAGTAGTTATCGTTTTTCTTGTTTGTTCATTCTTTCGCACATCTTCAAAAATAATCTGCAAATAAAAATTAAAATAGAATCAGCACCTACGATGTATGTTGTGGTGCAATGGATATTGACTACGAACAACCAATCGGGGAGCTGAGTTCGAATTCCTGTTGAATTCTTTGCATTCACTTACGCGCAAATATCCTTGGGAAAGGTCTCTTTCCTCCAGTTATGGGTTTAATAATAGGACAGATTGGGTTCTATAGCCTTGCCTGGCAACCAGTCTACCGCAGAACGCAATGGCAATTTACTGCAGGATAATCTTCTGCAGTCAATCATGTCTCTTTCGAGACATGATCGCTCAAAGCGTCTATCCCGTATGGCACTTGACTGACTGAAATTTTTTCACTGTTTTTGAAGTGGCTTGTGATATCTTTTCTTTTTTTACAATTTTTTCATTATTTGTAGCATTTTCTAGTTGAAGCTTTTTCTCAAACCTCCTCCATGCTTGCTTACAAATAATCAGCATCAAAGCAATACACTCTCTTCCATATTTGTCTTATACAACTGGTGAGTCTTTGATTTCTTGCAGAGAACCATGCAAAAATCTATCATATTTTGATAATTTATTTCCTAGAAAATTTGGTTTATTTCTTTCTTCGTGATGTTTTCATATCGGCCTTTTATCACTGTGAGATTTATTGCAAATACGTTTCGTTGAAAATCTACTCGGCAATCTTCAATGAGTGCCAATCTCGGATATTATTGTGACAGTCTAATCTCATCTTGGTAAATGAGCCTCTTATTTTTGTGGTAAACGACATTTTATCAGGTATCAAACTTATCATTCATACAAGCATCTTCTTCTTCTTCTTCTCCTCCTTCTTCATTATAATTATAAGTGGTCTCGTTTAATAGAGATCAAGTGACAACAAATGATATACCACTTCACCGAAAATAAAACTTGAATCAGACTTGACGATCTTCTCAGCTTTGCTTATAAAAACGCCGACACGGATATATAAATCTATACAATATATTTTTATTATTTTTGCACCTCACTTCGGTGACTTGGTTTGTGCAGAGTCGAAGTTGGTCAGAGGTAGGCAGGCACGCACATGAGGGACAGTTGTGTGCTGCGTTCGTCTTCCCTTTTCTCCTGTCTCTTTTCTCAACTGGAATCAACTCTCTCTCTCTCTCTCTCTCTCTCTCTCTCTCTCTCTCTCTCTCTCTCTCTCTGATATATTAAATAAGGGGGCCTCGACACGGGGCCATTCCGTAACATTTTGTTATATTTCCAGTGTTTATTTCCTTAACATCGACCTCTGTTCGTCAAAACAAAATTCATCCTGAATCTGGACTTTTCTTACTCACTGATATTTCAAAAAAATATTCACCTTCTTTCAAATCTTACCGTTTTTCTGAAGTGCACAGGCCGGTATACATAAGATCTTCTTCTCCGACTTGATGGGCAAGTAGATTTCTGAACGAAATTCTACACCACAGCAAAAGAATATATAACACAAGTCTGTTCAACACTCTTCAGTTCTTTTTAGCATTATAGGTTGAAGTGTTCTAACAGAAGATGAAAAGTGCGACACAGAGATCCGACGGCGATCCTGATACTAACAGGACAGATAGAGGGTAAAGAAACAGGGAAATGTAACGTATTTGAAGGGCCTGATCAGGTAGATTACAGAATCGAGGGTTGTGTGGAGTAACAGAAGAAAGGGAGCTAAGAGCAACCAGGGATAGAGAGACATAGAAAGCCATGATCGTCTATGTTCAGAAAGGACAGATCACATAGAAGAAGAAGAAGTAGCAGGAGGATGTTATATTTAGGATCTCGATTTTGATCAAGATATCCAGGTCGCCAAATAAAATATTTTTATTTTTAAATGAGACATTTTCCAGTTTTTAAGACTGAAACTATACTTAACTTATTGTTATTTATACAAAAAAAAAAGAATCAAAGTAATTCTGATAGCTTTTTATTTAATTTTAAATCGTGTGAAATGGTTGTTTTCTGAAATGTCTGTCTCTTTTACGCTCTTTACGTTTTTATCTATATTTAGGTATATCAAATTTTTTTAACTGTCTAGTTATTACTAAACTTTGCAGTCAAAAGTCAATCGTTATCTATCTTACTGACTCTATTAATAATTTACTTCTTACCACCCCTTTATTTTACTCATATCTCACCTTATTTATGATAATTATTTTAACTGTAACATTATGCATGGGTGGATCTTCATTTTTGTTTTGTGTATAAAATAATTGCTTATAAGTTTTCGGAATTTTTTTAAAATTTCGCCTACAATATCACAGATTAGGTGTAGGTATGTTTTCATAAATATTTTTATTGGAAGTTTGTTTAAACCTCTTTACATTGTTTGATGAAGAAAACTAAATTTAAATCGATTACATGCTGGGTTCTCAACTAAAAAGGAAATAATCATTTTGATTGCAAGACAAGTGAATATATGTCATACTTTAGCTAACCTGAAAAAGATTGCATCTTATCTGATGCTAATATTCACTGTTCTTATTCTGAATGTCAGCCCGAGGCAATATATTTTCTAAAGGAAAAGAAAAAGTTTTGTGATTATTTTCTAAGAAATAAGAACGATGAAGTTTCTCTTATATGCAAAGCTGCATCATCGGGAATGCAATTCGAGAATCTCCTTTTTAGTTCGATAATATCTCAGAAGTGCGTGTTTCATTTTTGTATTAGAAAGAAGAGATATTTGTGAGTAAATCTATCGAAAGTCTTCCGCTTACTAAAGGAAATTGGATGGCTCTGCTGGAAAAAAAAGCGTATGTATTTTTTCGTTAAACCTGAAATGAATTACAAAAACTTTCACATATAACAAAAAAAAAATGAAAAATATATTTCTATTGAATCGACAGCAATTAAAATTCATTTCAGGTCTTAATGTTATTCCGATGTCATTGATGTGAATGTTATAAGAATTTATAGTTTTACCTCCAAAAATATATATCTTAGTCTTTGTGGTTTAATACTGGATGCGCTGGCTTGTAAAATTCAAGGTATATATGTTTGTAATATTGCGCAATCACCGAACAACCCGTGAATTTTCATCTATCATGATGTAAAAGTGTTCTCTCTTATTTGAAATAAAATTCATATTTAGGATCAATTGCTAAAGGTGTTGGAAAAATGGTTGGTTCATTGTACCGTTTCACTTAGTACCTGAAAACCTGGCTATACTTATTTTTTAATGGAGATAATTGCTGTCATAACTTAAGCGGATATATTTCGAAATCACTTGCTTGTCCTGAAATTTCAAAAGCGGCCTTGTGGATAAAGAATTATTTTTCGCCTTATAAACTCTTTCCCACAGAGGAAACCTCACAAGTCTCTCACTATTGTATCGCTATGTCCATGCCAAGTTTGCTGATGAGCTTCATTCCTTTGTCCCTCTAGACTTGAACTGTTCAGTATACAAGTATCCCACCATTACAGGCAAGCAAATACAAACCAGTTAAATATAGAAGAGACAGAATAAATCATATAATATATGGACTTCAGCCTGTTCTCAAATAAAGGTAGTTCATAAAGTCCCTGTGCACTTTGAAAAAAATATGACTTTATTTGTATTTGGGATAGAAATTGTTTGTAAAAAGGATTAGAAAAAAGTAAATCTATATATTGTATGGTTTTAGTGAAATATTATTTAATTTTCCACATGTTCTGCATCAATACCAGTGCAAAGAGTAATACAATTTTGCACTTTACAGTTCCCGAAAAAAACATTTGTCAACTGATTTACAGAAATCTCTGAAATCACATTAGTTATTTTAGCTTTCAAATCTTGTAATGAACTAGGTTTGGTTGCATAACCAATTGTTTTCACATAAAAAACATCTAATAGAATCAAATCTGTCGAACGTGGAGGCCAATAAAATAGCCCACCCCTTCCGATTTATCTGTTAGGAAATTCCAAAATTAGAAACTGTCTAACACGCCGAGCAAAGTGACAAGGAGATCCATCTTGTTAAAACACTGTATTATGCTTCAAGTTTAATTGTTCAAGCTCATTTTTTTTAAAGATTATTTCTATCACAAATACAAATAAATTTATGTATTTTCAAAAGTGCACACCTACTTTATGAACACTCTATATAATTCGAAAACTAAATCAAATAACAAAATAGACCATCAGTTATTGTGAGATTTAACCAAATCCTAATTTCAGTCTAGTGAGAATGAAGAAATATTGTAATCTGAGACACACGATGAATTTAGTTTTATATCTAAAGTAATACAAGATAATTTTCTAAGATTAGACTGTCACAATTTTATCTGAGCTTGACACATTATAAAGATTGACCAGGCGATTCAAAAGGGACGGGTTTTGCCAGAAATATCGCGCTGATGAATGTTCACTATGATTCTATTATTATGACCAGTTTAATTTCTCCTAAAATCA
Organism: Ascarosepion bandense; assembly: GCA_037127315.1. Taxonomy (NCBI): domain Eukaryota; kingdom Metazoa; phylum Mollusca; class Cephalopoda; order Sepiida; family Sepiidae; genus Ascarosepion; species Ascarosepion bandense. The sequence continues at coordinate 652,335 of JBBBDQ010028565.1, forward strand.
AATGAAAGATAACATGGTAAATACCCAGACGAAGGGTAAATACCCAAATGAGAGATAATAAACTTTACAAAGTTATAATTACATCGCCCGTCTGAGAAAAACCCTCCTAATTTGAACATCAGTTTTTATGCGCAGTGTATTTTAAGAACGCATGTGATTCTGGCTCTCCACATCTTTTCATCCTAATAATGTTTACCTTTTGGTTATTTCTCTCAAACTATGGTCTCTCATATACAGCTTTTGAGATTTTAAAAAGAAATCACTCGATCGGCGGTCGAATGCGAGGGAAAATTTATTTGTCCTAAAATTTATTCTACTCGACCGACTCTACTTTTTAATAATCGCCTTACGTAAACATAGGTACTTAAATTTTTAGTTTCTTTCTTCTGTTTGGCAACAACTATCATCTTATAGATGATAAAAATTAACAAAGCTTATTTTTTCAACAATTTTTTATAAAAAATTACTTGTATAATTTGTTTTTCGGTTCGTGGTTGAAAGAAGTATGTGTATTTTTTCTTTCTTTCAAGTGTTCGTTTTTACTTTTCGTAAGCGGGGAGGAAATATAGGATAATGTTTTTCCAAATGAGTTTCTAAATATATGTGAGCGTCTTTAATCTGGGCGACAGAGAGATGTTGGCTCCACTTTCGGACCGTTAATTTGAAGAATGTTTATATTGACCGGGGCGATTAAAGCCAAGAGTTCAATAATGTCATTGTATGTCATTCTAAATAACTTGTGAATCTTCAATGGCATACTTTTGGGTTGTCAAAGAAATAAGATTTATTTTTATTTTTAATTGACCGCGGGCGAGTAAAGCAATAAATTTTAATCGTCCATTTAAGTTTTTCATCGACTGAGTCGATCGGGCGAGTGAAATCTCAAAGGTTGGTCATATATAATCTTAATTTCATTAAGTATGTTACGCGCCAAATTTCTCTGTCCTTATTTCTCTAAATCTGTCCCGTGTGTATCACATTTTCAAACCACTCATTCGTCATGACCTGCCCCTGTCACTTTCTGATGTTAAGCATATGTTTTCTTTTTTTATTCTATTCTCTCCAAAAACCTCATTGTCGCTCACATGTTCAGCTCATGTTATCGTCAACATCTTTCTCTAGAATAATGTCTCTGTTGCTTTAAGTCTCATCTTCAACTTTGAGGATCTTGCCCAGTATTCACTGCAACACAGCAAAAAGAGATTTGAGGTAAAAGTGTAGTACTCTTTTCTTTCTTTAGGTTGCTTCAATCTCTTTTTGATTTGTGAGGCGATTGTTCAGTGTTCCCTCTCATATACGAAAACAAATATAACGTAACATTTTAGTACAGTTTTTGTTTCATTTCTTTCTTCTTCATATATGAGAAGTTTTTCCATTACTCACTGCCATATTTGGAACAGGTATAACGTAACAGTTAAGTAATTTTTCCTGTGTTTCTGTTGCTTCAAGTCTCTTCTTCATCTTCGAGGGAATTCTCCAGCATTCACTGCCCTACTGGAGAAAATATATCAGGTAATATTTCATTAATCTTTACATTGGCACTAACGAGTCAATGTGATATTAACGACCATCTCAGACACTGGGTAATGCTCCTATAAGATCAGAATGTTGCTCAAATGCGAACTGAAATTATAATTTCAATGCACAAAATTAAGGATGGACCAGAAATATTAAAACTCGAAGTGGAATTGATAATGTCCAAATTGAAGAGAAAGAAAGAAGCAAGACCAGATGGGATTGTAATAGAGATGTCGATGTCCCTAGAAGGGTTGGCGTAGACAGACTCACAAAAATAATAAACGGAATCTACAGCAGCGGCAATATATCGAAGGACCTAAGCAAATCAATCTTCATAACACTACCTATGAAGCCAGATGCAACGGAATATGGGCTCCATCGACAAATCAGTTTAATGATCCACATAACAAAACTCATCATCCGGATTCTGATGAAGAGTGCGCTATACTGGAACGAGGAATGCGATATTCCTGCTCAGAATTCTTTCTGAACGAGAAGTACAAACGCATAAGGACCTTTATCTGATCTTTAAAAGCTTCGCAAAGATGTTCGACAGTATATGACACAAAGACTTGATAAAGATGTTCGACAACCTCGACATTTTCGGAAAAGACATAAGGATAATCAAGAATCTATATTGGCAGCAAACCGCTTGTGTACGGACAGAAAGAGAACTCAGTAGGTATGTAAAAACTAGAAAGGGGCGTAAGACAAGGCTGTGTTTTCTCACCGGATCTTTTCAACCTGTACAGTGATGTAATTATGAGATAAATTAAAGCTTTGCCGTGATTTGTCATTCGCGGCCACATTCTCAACAATATCAGATACTCGAATGACACTGGAGGACATTGTACAGCAGGTAGCAAAAGAAAGTATGAAGAAAGAACTGAGTATAAACTTCAAGAAAACTGAATGTATTGTCATAGGCAAAAATTATGCTTTTGATTTCGATATAGATGATTAATATATTTGAGATTATTTGAAGCAGTGTTTATCTTTGTTTAGTATTGAAACCTCAAGAAAGCATCTTATTTGTTCATCAAATATATAGTTCAGAAAGCTATTATTAATAAGTGTTTGTGTTATATTTTTTAGTTCACTGAAAATTCTGTTTTGTGTATGAATTAATTTCTGAACAATGTATTAGAATTTTTATAATTGCTCATTCTTAGCAATATGACCCTTCGCTCTTGTAGCTAAGTGTAAATTATTAAAGTTTGTTAAAGTTGTCATAATATTTGCCTTCAATTCATCTTTGGTGATTCCCGCATTTAATAATCTAGAGGATTGCAGTCTGGGGACATAGGTGGCCAGCTGTAAAGGATGATGTCTGCGTAGAAATTGTATAGGGCCTTTACTCAAAGACGGTTATCAAATAAAAAAAATGTTCGAACTATTTAAAAAATACATTTAAATTAATTACTTGAAATATTTAGATATTGTGTTATCTGTCTACTCACAAATCAAAACTTATATATAAATGGCACTTTGTCTGTGTGTGTGCCTGTGTGAGTTTGTGTGTCCGTTACCTATAGACTCCGAAATGGCTGAACCGATTTTCTTGAAAATTTACACAGTTGTAATATAAGCGTCTGTGAGTGTTCTAAGCTAGATTTTGTGTCGAGGTACCCCCGATAAATATCGAAAATTGATAATCGAAAAATCGGGTTATGAAAGAAGTGGTCCGATTTTAATCAAATTTGATACACTCATAGACAAAGGCATAAGAAACGATATTCAGAAATTTCAAGGTTGCAGTTCTCACAAAAGTGCACAAAATTGATAATATATATATATATATATATATATATATATATATAAGTGAAGGTGTTTGTGTGTGTGTCTGTATATCTGCCTGTATGTCTATTATTTCAGGCCTTTTAGTTTTTGCTTCGGTTTTGGCTCTAAGTTGGTATAATTTTAGTTCTTAGTCTCAGCCATGATACCATTTACTCAGAGGACATATTTACCATTCAAAATTCAGTTTACGACAAAAAACTTATTTGATATCGATACCAGGAAATGAAAATTTGACTTACATCCATTCATTTTCTTTCAGTCAACGGTTTCTCTTTAACTGGAAGCAACCATTGCCTTTTAGTCTTTGATGCCAACGTCCAAAGAGTCTGAGCTCCAGGACCATTGATTAGTTTTAAAGCTTTCATTACACCCGAGCAACGCCGGGATATACTGCTAGTCTCATATAAAGACAATCACTGATATATAAGAACAATCGCTGTTATATGAAATTAATGAGTGTTATATAAGGGAAATCACAGTTTTATCAGTGGTATATAATATTCTTATGAAGTTAGAAATCAGTATTAATATATTGCGAAATTGACAATTCTCATTTAACATATATATCTGTGTGTGTGTGTGTGTGTGTGTGTGTGTGTGTGTGTGTGTGTTTTCGTAAAATATACTTAGTTATAATCTGAGATTAAGGAGTGAATGGTTAAATAAAAAGATCACTTTGCGCCCCGTTTTTTTCCCTATTTCACTTTTTCTCATGGAAATCATACTGAAACAGACTAACATATATAAAAAAAAGCTTCCAAGGAAAACGGTTGAATTACTTTTATTTTAACATCTCGTGACATTGCAATACACATGAAGGAGTTTTAAAACTAAAATATTCTGTTAATCTTTTTTAATGATTTGTGATCGTTTTTTTTATAGTTGCCAACACAGTTTGTTTATAGATACGTCATTTGGAATAAGGATCATTTAGTCTTTTTGCCTTGATAAAGTCCATCACAGACGAAACGCGTAACCGAGTTATATACAATTTTCCTCTTGTCATCTTTTTATTTCACTATATATATATATATATATATATATATATATATATATATATATATATATATATATCAGGCGTAAGTAAAATCAAAGTATATATATATATATATATATCAGGCGTATGTAAAATCAATATATATATATATATATATATATAAACATATATATATACATATATATATATCAGGCGTATGTAAAATCAAAGTATATATATATATATATATATATATATATATATATATATATATATATGCAATCATTTTATTCCAAACATAGTAATGAAGCCCCTAATCTATAACGGGTTACTTACCTCCTAATACACTAACTCACACTCACTCTCTCCAACTCTCTCCCTATGTACATCCTAAGTCGTCTCTCACCCTCCTTCTGACATTGGCCATACCAATCCCTCTATGTAACCCTCTGCGCTATAGTGACAGTGGAATGCCTTGCTTGGGGTGACACGATTAAAAAAATATAGATATATACAATCATTTCAATCCAAACATGGTAATGAAGCCCCTAATCTAAAACGGGTTACTTACTGTGAAATACATACATACATATATATATATATATATATATATATGAACGAAAGTCATTTATAAAAGAACAAGAATTAAGAAAACGGAAGCTGCCAACTGAGATTTCATTTAAATTTTTGAATATCAAACTTGACTGAAAAGAAATATAAAAGAGAATTTCGCAAGCGAGAAATTTTAAAAAATAAACTTAAACATAAACGGTTTCATCAAGATATTTCAACGTTTAAATGATGAATGTTAGTCGCTAATCTAGTAATGCATCATAAAGCATAGGTACTAATGAGGAAAGCAATATTTCTTTCGTGAAACACAAATATGCGGCACAAGGCCAAAGAGAGTTTATGGAGAAGGATGCTGTTTTTAATAAATTTTTTGAGCCACAATCAACGACCTAAACATATCCCAGTATTATTTACACAGAAAGAGCACATTCTTACTTAGTATTCTTACTTCGGTCATCACAATCCCTCATAGTCTTTATCAAATACTAACTCGTCCCCATTTATACAATTTTTCTGGGGGATTGAAGAATAAAATTACAACTTTTCAAATGAAGAACTTAATGAATATTTGCAATGGTCATTTATTTTTTTTACATAAAACTAATGAAAATGTTGTTAGAAATAAAACCTCCCTCAATCCCTTAATTGTGAAAGAAACATCAAACAATCATTCGGCCAACCATCAGTTTAATAAATACTCCTTCAAACACAGCAACAAATACGAAAAGCACTCTTGAAAAGAGGAAACGCTTACAGAATTCTCCAGAGAACTGATAATTCTGGTCACCTTAGTTGAAAGGGAAAGAGGAAGGCTTGGCAAAACAATCATGAAAATATTTATAGAAAAGACACAAATATTTTAGAGATAGCTTATACCAAAGATAAATGTGTATTGGGACGTATGCATATATGATTAAACCCGTACATTCGAAGGAACTGGAGATTTCAACGAAATACAATGTTCTGCACTTTCGACCTTTAGTCCATTGAAATTTGAACTAAGAGAAACGCTGTGTCTCTTAAAGCAAGACTGGAAGCTATATTTGCTGGCTTTTGTACTTGCTAACAATGAAACTTTATCTCCCTCCTCTCTCAGATAATTCTGAAATCAGTACCTGACATCTTTTCTCTCTGTTCACATAACACAGCAAGGGGGATTTTAATCATATCCGCAACACGAAGTAATTTCGCATGTTTAATTTCTCTTGTGAGGCATATTACCTCTTCTATGTACCAACCTATGCACTAGTTCCAAATCCGCACCTGGTGAGCTAGTAATCTTGGTAGAAGGCCAAATACTAAAGGTGTTGATGTGAGTGTAAATTAACATGAATCGACGAAGTTTTCGGTTATGATGTAGGCAGTAGTGTATTAGTAAGCCATGAAATTTAAGTGCTATTTGTAGAAAGTAAAAAATGAAGCCTAGAATTAAAGTGGCTGAGATAGCTAGTGCTTGTTGTAGGCGTCATTGAGAGATAGCTGTAGCAGCCCTTGTTGAAAGCTAAATTAGAAATCCACAACTCCTTCATAATCAAATATTTTCAATTCTGCAAATCATTTTTTCCGTGACCGTTTCGAAAATTTTAACCAAGGAAAAATTCTGATTTTAAACAGATTTTCAAAACCAAACAGACGTTCTCTAGTATAGGTATTTCCAATAAGTTCGTTGAAAAAAACAGTATATTATAAATAAAAAAGACCCCAGATTTAATAAAAACGAACTTTTTCCATCAAAATGTGTATGTTATTAGTAAAAGAAAAGATATAATTAATTTTAATTATTTTGTTATAAAATTTAATCCCTTCTAACACGTTCGAAATATTTGGTAAAACATCTTGATTTGATTTTAGTTCAATCAAAATTGTTACGAGAGTTTACAATGGGAAACGTCATATTACATAACTGATGCTTTTTTCCGGTGACAAACATCAATTTAGACCTTCCTGCAAAAATCAAATCGCCTGGTTTATATTCCTCCCTCTTCTTTTGAACATGAGTAGAGGCTTATAATTTGCTACCTGGTTAGGAAGGGGTTTCCGGTTACTTCACTTCCGGTCGTAATAATAGTGCTGTTGTAAGCGTTTTGTAATATGTGTGGATGGTGGCAACGTCTCTTTATTATGAGAGTACTGGATTAGCAGCTTCATGGTTGCTAACTATCAACCGACCTCCTGTGGAATAACTAAATTGAATCTATGTCTAAATTTGCTGCTAGGAAGGTCGGTTCACTGTGTAGGGTCAGGAGGGTATTTCCCGTCTGAATCCATCCTGCACATATATAAACCTACCATCCAACGGTGCATTTAATACTGCTGTCACATTTGATCTAGTGCCCCTTTTATTCATCTGGATTTTCTTGACAAAATCTCACGGATAATCAATGGAAATCAACCCGAACTGGCAGCTCAACTCCAGTCACTTTCGCACCGATATAATGTGGCTTCTCTTTATACATATTTTCACGGCTTCTACTCCGATGAACTTAGCTCCCTGGTACCCCTCTGCATGAATTTACACAAACAACAAGAATAGCAATTAGGTCCCACCCTTTTACAATGAAACCGTTCAAATGTAACCGCATTATCTACACTTTTAGCTTCTTTTCTCACATTTCCAGTCTGTGGAATTCCCTTCCGTATGCTTGCTTCCCTGGCAAGTTACAATCTCCAAGAATTAAATGTAATACCAATTTTGATCTCTTTTTTCCTTGACGCGCATTCTTTCCCTGACAACCATCGTATCATTTTCATCTCCCTTTCTACTCTACTCTCTTGCAGCACTCTTCACATCAGATTTTCCATCCTACTCTTATCAATTCTATGACACCCCTGAAACATGTTCCACCTTCTCTCTTATGTAACCCCCGGCGCACAAGTGGCAGTACTGTCTTGCATGGGGTGAAATGATTATAAGATAAAATAAAATTTAATGAAACATTTAGGACTTTTTTTTTTACAAACAAATAAAGTTATTTTTAAATTATTATTTTAAAAAATGATCTTGGTAAAATATTTTTTTTTCGTATTATATCCCTCTCTACATTAATTCATGACAGTTTTAGAAATTAAATTTTGTTGGGAAAATTGGTTTTATTAGTTAAGCTCATGATTTATTGGTGAATGTAAATCATCTCTTATTTTTAGAAACAATTTGCCTTTATTTCTGAAAATCTACTCCTAATATTAAAATAAAAAATGCAATAGAACTATGACATTTTTTTAAATAAGCTTTTAATTGTCGGTAGTCGTAAATCTGTCATCGCCGAGAATGACTGACATAAAACAGGACTACCGTAATTAATTTTCTTTTTTTATTGTAAATTTCTGGCAGTAAGAAATTATTAATTGATTGAAAACAGATAAAGGTAAGTTTTAATTTTAAAAATTGACTTAAATAACGTGTCAGCGAGGTATAATTTATTTTTTGCATGATTTTTAAAACAGAAATTTGTCTGCTGTTTACGTAATGTGATAATCTATAAAAAATGGAGGTATATTTAAAAATAATTGTAAAATTTCAAAATTTTAGATTTCAATCAATATAATTTCGGGTAAAAATACACCGGTATGTTTTGCGTACTAGAATTATTAAATTTAATAGCTTGGCTTTCAATTAAATCTAATTTTAATGATTGAAGATAACTATTTATTTTTAAAATTTCAGTTTCAATTTAAGTATCGCAAGTGAATAGAGGTACCTATATTAAATACCACTGATCTCGAACATGAAAAAAAATAGATGCATATAAGTTTACTTTTATTGATGGCTTAATCTGGGTCATGATGGTTCAGTTGGTAAAATTAACAGTTGGTAAAATTAACAGTTGGTAAAATTAACACTGCATGACGTGAAGGATCCATTTGTGTTCGTACAGTCATTCAGTCAGTTAAGTACCATATATGATACACTCTTTCGAAACATCACAAACTAGGCAGAAGATTTTCCAATAGTAGTTTGTCATTACTTTCTGCGGAAGATCAACCAAGCGTCTAGAACAAAATCCTTCCTGTTGTTCAACCCATAGCTGGAGAGATAAAAGATGTATTAATACCTTTCCCAAGTATATTTCTGTGGCAGGCCGGTTGCCAACTAAGGCTACACGAACCAATCTGTCTTGCTATTCATTCCATAGAATTGAATCTGCGTAAGCAAATAAAACGAATTAGACTGGAATTCGAACTCGGCTCTCCGATTTCTCACTTCGAGCCGATATCCATTTCACCTCAACGCACATCCCGACAGTACGGCGCTGGCATCTTGAATTCTTCGTTGGAGACACGAGTCTTCACTCGGTGTCATATATCTGCGTAGCATTAAATAGATGACTCGTATATATGTATATATAAGTACTATGTTTGTGCTTGCGTATTATGAAAGCGTATGGATATATGCATATGCCTAGATCTTAACAAAAAAATCATATATTACCAAAAGCCTTCATTTCTGTATTTTGAGGATAGACTCTTTTAGCTGTCAGCAAATATATAAAATTTTGTTTCGGGTTATTGCTAGGAAAAGCGTATTACTTACCCTCTGCGATTTTGCAATAATGTTATTGTTCTAAAAGAAGCATTTTCGTTATTTATTTCCACATACGAATCTTAATCCAAGAACATAATCTCCGGAATTCAGGGATTCTTTATTCCACATGGAATTTTTCAAGAACATTAAACCACTCGATTCTGGCGCCATTTCTAACAAGAGCGAACAGCCGACAGAAAAGTAGGAATTTCTACCCTTGATTTTTTTTTTGTTTAATGTCGACATTAATGATATCTCCTGTCTGCTCAACAGGGAAGCCACATTTCACACTGTCACAAATATAAATATGCTAGAGAGCAACAAGTTTTTATTTGACACATTTATCATTTACAGTCTGTCAAATTCTGTCGTCACTTGGGGCACACATACTTATAAAACATTATGATGATTCTAATCATTCCACTCAATGCGAACGATATTTGCAATACTGTTTTTTTGTAATTTATATTTGCTATATACAATTCATTTATTTCTCTTGTTTTTAATGGAGTTTCTCAATTTCTTCGTCATAGCCTCTTTTTCATTGCAATTTACTTCTCATGTTTTCTTCTTTTACGCTTGCATCCATTTTTGCTTATTTTCTTTGTCTACAAAATGGATTTCTATGATTCCTGCATCGTTTTTATCCACGATGATCGGAAGGTGTTTTTTTTTTATAATTTCATCTCTTTTGTGGCATTTAATTCATTTGGAATTCGATTTTCAATTCTCTATACGCGATTACTTTTTACAATCATTTGGGGATCTCGACAAGATATCGTATGTTAATATTTTTCTTTGATCCAGTCGTTATTTTTACCTATTTTTTCCGACGTATATTTCTAATGCTATAATTTAATTATTATCAACTTTGTTCCAACTTTGCTTTCTTTTTCTTTTTCTTTATTTCTTGATGTTGCATTTTTTAAATTCTTCTTTCTTTCTTTCTTTCTTTCTTTCTTTCTCATCCTGTGTATATTGGGGATATGGGAAATTTGAACAGAATACTGAAAAAAAAAAAAGAAAAAGAAAGAAAGAAAGAAAGAAAGAAAGAAGAATAAGAAAAAATGGTGAGAACATACATCAAAAATTGCTATGTGAACTCTGGTAAAAAAATGGTTTCTGAAAACTAGGCTTATAAGTCCCGGAAATTTCACATGGCCCAGTGGATATAGATGTTGCTTACTTCCAGTGAATTGACCCAAAGAGTTTGAGTTCAATGCCAGTGGTGAACAAGTAAATTAGTTTCCGGTTAGAAAAATACCAAAAGGGGTTTCGTACTGAGAATGATTTACCCCAGTGATCCTAATAAAAGGTTCGGTTCGAAAAACCTAGCAGCGGAAGAATTCCTAACACTTGACGAAGGCCGGCGCGTACGACGACCGAGACGTCGTAAAAAGAGCAACAAAGATGACATCAATAATCCGAATAATATAAACAGTGTAAATACTTCCTCATCTCAGAAATATTAACAATATTTTTTTCCGTCATTGTAATTTTTGTTTCTTTATTTTTTCTTTCATTCCTTATTCTTTCTTCTTTTTAATTTATTTTTTCGTTCTTATTTCTTGAGATCATTGTTCTATTTTTCTGTAATTGTTCTGTTCTCTTTCATTGACCTTTTTCTTTAATTGTTCTGTTTTTCTTTCATATTCGCTTCCATTTCATTTATTTTTAATGTCATTGTTCCTTATTATTTCGTCACACTTTTTATTTTCTCCTTTCTTTCTTTCATTTTATTTTATTCATTTTTCTTTTTATTTAATTGTTCTTTATTTTTCATTTTTCTTTATTTCTTTAATTGTTTTTCCTTTGATTGTTTTTACTTTCATTGCTATTTTCTTCTTTTATTTTCTTTTATTTTTCATTTTATTTCTATCATTCATTGTTTTATTTCTTTCATTGTTTTTCCTTTTATTTTTTGTCTTTCGTGTAGATTTGATTTTTGGTTATTGTTTTATTTCTTTTAATTTTTTTCCTTTCATTTTCCAAATTTTCTGTAGTTGTCTTTTTTCTTTCTTTGTTTTGTTTATCATTGTTCATTTATTTTTCACTTTTATTTCTTTATTTCATATTCATTTTTGTATTTCTGTAATCGCTTTTCTTTCATTGACGCTTTTTTTTTATATTCTGTTTTCCTTTCTTTTTATTTCTTTCATTCGATTTTTCTTTCTTTCATTATTCCTTTTTTATTCTTATTTTTTACTTGTTCCATTTACTTCCTTCAATTGTTCTGTTTTTCTTTATTATATTAGAAATTGAAATTATGTTGCTATCTGTTTTAAAGTTTCGATTTTATATCCATTGAACTACTCGCATATCCAAGTTTAGAGCATTTGTTATTTTCAAGAGATCAATCGTCGAAATTCTGACCGGGATCAACAACTTCTGTTCTTGTACGAGAACCGATGTCCAACGTAATATGTGCATTACTTAATACACTTTTTACATATATTCCTACTCCAGGTCACTTTCTGGAATGATATATCGGAGAGACGAAATCGAATTCCACTCGGATTCGTTATATTCTCCTTGCGCATTTACACAATGGGTAGAATAGCAGCCTGTCGCCTAAAGTGTTGGTTGGCATATCGTCTACTGCATTTACACAATAGGTAGAATAGCAACATGTCCCCTAAAGTGTTGGTTGGCATATCGTCTACCGCATTTGCACAATGGGTAGAATAGCAGCCTGTCCCCTAAAGTGTTGGTTGGCATATCGTCTACCGCATTTATCCTATGGGTACAATAGCAGCCTGTCCACTAATGTCTTGGTTAGCATATCGTCTACCGCATTTGCAAAATGGGTAGAATAGCAACATGTCCCCTAAAGTGTTGGTTGGCATATCGACTACCGCATTTACACAATGGGTAGAATAGCACCATGTCCCCTAAAGTCTTGGTTGGCATATCAGATTCACAAGGAAATAATAATAATAATAATAATAATAATAATAATAATTATTATTATTGTTGTTGTTGTTGTTGTTGTTGTTGTTATTATTATTATTATTATTATTATTATTTTTATCATGTCATTTTTCATCATATTTCGATTTCTGCTTTGGTCTCACTACCAACCAATTATGCGGGGAAACCTAAGACAGGTAGTGGCGTGTTTCATGTTTTTCTATCTTTCCTATCATCCCTAGCGTTACATAGATAAAGTTTTCCTTAGTGTGTGGGCTGTACTTAATAAGACAATTTTTTGTATATCTCTTAAGCTGGGGTTTCCAGGGATTCTTTCAATGTGTTGTTTTGTTCCATTTTTTATCATTACAAGTGCACCTACTATCACTGGCCCAACTCTTGTTTTCAATTTCCACATTTTTTCTATTTCAATTTCCAGGTCTTTATATTTTGACAGTTTTTCAAATTCCTTGATTGCTATGTTACAATCCGCTGGACAAGCCATATCAATTAATAGACAAGTTTTCTCCTTCTGGTTTTTAACAATAATGTCTGGCCTGTTTGCTTCAATTTTTCTGTCTGTGTAGATAGTGTAGTCCCATAGAATTGTTACATCTTCTATTTCTGTAACCGGTGCTGGGTAATGTTCATACCATTATTATTATTATTATTATTATTATTATTATTATTATTATTATTATTATTATGTCCTGCGCAATGTCCACGCCATTTAAACGAAACGTCTCAAATGTGCATAAATAACCCGGAGGCATCTTGGTAATTATTCAATTAAGATCATTCCTTGACAGTATGAGTAATAATAATAATAAAATTAATATTAATAATAACAATATTAATAATAATAATATCCGTATGATTCTGACGTAATACTCAGTAATGAAAGCAAAATATCATATTTAATCGCTGAAACTTAATTGATAATACGTTATGCAATTCACGTTCCTGATTGAAGAATTGTTGGAACGGTATAAAAAAAAACGGAAAAACTTTAATGATAGGTTTGGCATACCATCCACAAGTCGATATTGGTACGTTTTATTCAAAATGGCTGGACGGAGAAGCGAGTAAATTTAAGTTGAAAATAATGTGATGATAGAATGTTCAATCCTTTTCTACTGAAATTACCCCTCACATGGGGTGTTAAAACGTATGAATTACTTAGACACAAAGTGAAGATAAACTGGCACATATCGTGAAAAAGGAAATGGTTTTGATAGCGGGAATAAATGGAATAATTTCAAAACGAATTAAAAAGTACGTAAGTTTATGAGAGAAAAAAAAATCATTACATGGAAAAATCACAAAGCAACAGAAAACAAATATGGAATTCGTAAAATGGTGGTTTTCGAAGAAGAAGCAGAAATAATGCTTGTAACAGCACAAGATCATAACAATATTAATAAACACGTCCACAAAGAAGAAATATCAGCAGACTGTTGAATATGAACAAGCAGGCATTGTGAATGTCATAATCTTAAAACCAGATATTTTTATTTATGTTACACAGATTTCCACTACGGCACGATGTGAACACGCCGAAAACCAAGACTGATGTAAAAATTTCCTTAACTGCGCATAAACTCTGCATGGATCTACTAATAAACTGCAAGAAAACCAAAATCATGGTCATCAGAAAAAAATGGCAGCCCAAAATACCAAATACAGGTGGGGGATACTAAAATCAAGCAAGTACAAAAATTTAAATACTTGGGAATTGTTCTAACACAAGACAAAAAATGCGAAACGGAGATTCGAAAGCGAATTGTCATGGCGAAGAACTCGTTCAAGAAGCTGTGTAAAGTATTAAGAAACAGGAAAATTTCTCTAGAAACAAAGAAAAGAGTACTGAATTGCTACGTGATGTCAGTTCTTCAATATGGCAGTGAATGCTGGACAATATCACTGAAGATAAAGAAAAAAACTTGGAGCAATTGAATTGTGGGTCTACAGAAGGTTGCTGCGGATATCATGGATCGAGCTGTGAGAAATGATGACGTTTTGGAATGGAAACGAACAGAAAATTAATACTGAGCATAAGGAAGAGACAACTAAAAATCCTGGGACATGCAATGAGGAAGGTAGGCTTGGAGAACCCGATATTAACAGGCCAGATAAAGGGAAAAAATAGACAGGGGAAAGCAGTGGATAACATTTTTGAAGGGCCTGATCAGCAGGATGACGGAACGAGGGTTGTGGGTGTAACAAGAAAAACCTGTCAAGTATGTTACACATTGCTTTCCCTGTTTCTTTTTCCATCTATCTCACCTATGAGTATCAGATTCTCCAACCACTACTTCCTCATTACATGTCCCAGGATATTCAGCTGTCTTTAATAAATAAATAAATAAAGAAAGAAATAAACATTTTTTTACACCCAATGGTGTGTGGGGCAGCGTTTTTGTGGTTTTCGTAACAAACTGTTTTTTTTATGGGGCAGGGTTGTTAGCCCTGCACCCAAGCCCCAAATCTGGAGGAAGGTGATTTTCTAAGCTTAGCTTAGACGTGACACACGGCCGAAAGTAGGAGGTGCCCAGTGTAGATCGAACTCACTAATCAGTTATAATGATTTTCAGCGAGATGAGATTGCTAACCATTACCACCACGCCGAGTTGCCCTCAGCTGTTTTTACGTGATGTTAATTATTAATTTCCTTTTCGTTTCCATCCTTTCTAAAACCTCATCGTTCCTCATACGTTCGGACTATGTTATCCTCAATATCCTTCTGTAGAACCACATTTCAGTTGATTCAGATCTCTCTTTATGTATATGAGGAGATTGTCTAGCATTCACTGCCATACTGAAGAACAGTCATCGTAGAGAAATCTAGTAATCTCTTCTTTGTTAATAGCGAAATTTTCCTGTCTCTGAATACTCTAATCAGTTTCTAGAATGCATCAGTGACTATGCCATTTCACTTTCGGATCTCAGTCTCGCACATTCTGTCTTATTAGAACACTTCCAATGTATTTAAATTTCTCTAACTGGTTGATTGTAGTGTCCTCCGTCTGTAGTTAAAATTTTGGGCTCATCTCTGATAACTACAATTTTCAAAAATATAAATGCAACCTCAATTGTCATCTGTCTTTCTTACACCCCTTAATTGTTTTGTTATTTCCTCATTTTCACTCCCCGAAAACCCCTACGTGCTAGTGGTATCCCTGCCTTGCTTGGAGTGAAATTGTTAAAAAGTCAATTCTGATACATTCAAAGTTTGAACTCTCAAGGATTTAAAATTTAAGAAATTTACAATAATGATGATATCGATTGGTGCATTACGTACTGTGACAGAGCAAAAGAAATGTGTGGAAAAAAGTTGGCATTGGTTGCTCTTTGCAATTGTAAGAGAATTGGAGCCTCTGTATGTAAGAATATTCCGAAAATGGAAGAATTTCATAGAGTCAGTGATTATCCGCTATTTGTATATATTAAGATCCTGAGAAAACACAAATATAACAATAATTATAATCCGTTCAAATATACCGAGAACATTCAGAGACAATTGGCTATATATTAGGGCTTGGCAGACTGGCGCCAATATGGTTGCTGTAACAACATGTGATATCTGCTCAGTAGAGAAATATGCCTTGCACTCAACCGCCATTCCAAGCAGAATCAGTGAAAATATATGCACTACAAGTTGTACAGTATAATAAAGTTACCATCCTCTAAAATTTCAGCTTTCAGTCTGGTAGGGGAATGCATAAATATTGACCGTTCATAATTATGAAATATTATGTTAAAAACATATGTCTTCTACTAAATGTTGCAGCACCAGCCGAGTAAGGTAGATCTTAAAACGTTTGAAAAATTAATATGTCGAGATATACGTTAATAAAATAAGTCATCTCGAGGCAAAATAACTGGTTGTTATTGCTATTCTGGGAATAAGAGAATACAGATATGCGGATCATATATCTGATAAAATTAAAATATATAAATCATACGTATTTCAAACTCCACCCTTAAATCTCTCTGTATGCAATGAATGTAAAAAAAAAAATTTAAAAAAACCTTTTACAGTGAAACCGTTAAAATGCAACCTCAACTTCTACTCCAACAGTTTCTTTCCTTTCCTCGCACTTCCTGACTGTGGAATTCCCTTCCACACGATTGCTTCCCCGACGGATACAATCTCCAGGAGTTTAAATGTAAGGTCAATAGACACCTCCTAACACACTAACCTGCTCCCATTCCTCCTGACATTCCCCATGTCTAACATTCATTCCTCCTGACATTCCCTATGTCTAACCACTCCTTCTCTTTACCTTCCCCTATGTAGCCCCATGAGCAATAGTGGCAGTGGAATGCCTTGCTTGGGGTGAGATGATTAAAAAAAAAACGTAGTCAATGTTTTTTTTATGTTTACAGGGTACAATATCTTGCATCTTCCTCCATAAGAATCTTGATGTCTCGTGAAGTCACTATGCGAAACTTGGGAACAAATCGAGCTAAAAATAATTAAAAAGCAAATAATAATTTTAAAAAATTCCTTAACCCGAGAACAATGACCATGGGCATATTGTACCCAGCGCTAATGACAACTTTTTAATTAAAATTCAATTAAATTTTCAATACCTGATTTTCTTAACTAAATAATGTATTTCAGTTCCTTTTAATGTTAACTCTAATAAGAAATTTTGAAGTGCCTGCATGTAAAATTTAAAATAAAGATTTATATTTAATATTTTTTGATATTTTCGTAGTGTTTAGTAGTGGTTTAAATTTAATTGATGGTTAGTGTTCCAGGGTTAAACATAGCATGGAATTGTAGAATACACATTATACCAAAATCACACCAGAAGCACTGCCAATTACACCCACCCCCCTCCGAGGCGGAATCTTTCAAGGAGTCTCTTTGCCATCCTTTCGGTTTTGCCAGTCTTTCATCCCCGTTATGCATGAACTAAACAATAAGAAAAGAATTTAATCACCTACACTACATGATTGATCTAAAGTTATTTGCCAAAAACTACAATTCGTTGAAGTGTCTCATCAATACTGTAAAATGTTTCAATGACATTACAGAAAACTCATTCACCAATAAAGGAGACAACAAGATCAAAATAGACCTTCAAGTAGGTGAGTGAGTTTGAGTGAGGGAGTTTTGTTTAACGGCATATCAACACCTCTGTGGGTTATTTAATGCCAAAAAGATGGGGGTTTAAGGTATTCTTTTTTAATATTCGGTTATAGGGAGAAGGTTGATTTAGTCAGATTTAAATGACATTTTTTTATTCCTTTTTATTTTAGAAAATTGAAAATGTCTTCTAAATTTGTATTCAAAACATTTTGCAGAGAATATATTTTTCCTTCAAAAATATGATTATAATTTGTTCTTCAAAAATGTATTGTTAGACATACTTTTCTTTTATAAATATATATTTATTATATAGAAGTCTATTTTTATGTATGTCAGTTAAGTGCCATACGTGATACCCGCTTTGGGTGACGATGTCTCGAAAGAAACATGACTGACTGGGCAGAAGATTATCCCGCAGTAGTTTGCCATTGCTTTCTACAGTAGACTGGTTGCAGTCAAGGCTATAGAACCCAATCCGTCCTCTTATTTAACACATAACTAGAGAGAAAAGATGGATTAATACCTTTCTCAATATTATTTGTGCGTAAGTGAATGCAAGGAATTCAACCGAAATTCGAACTGGGCACCCCCCGATTTGTCGTTCTGAGTCGATATCCACTGTACCACAACGCACATCTGTTTTTTATGTATATATTTCTATGAAAGTGTTATTTTACACTTTCCTAATGTTTTGACCCCAGTTTGGTAGTTAACAATTTCTCCATAGATGGGACACTAACAGGTGTTACCACTCTGGGTCAGGGTGGACCTGAAAACAACAGCAATTAAGAGTTGGTTCCATGCCCCTCACATCCTCCCAATCGGAGGCGTTACTTCCGGATGCAGTTTACCGCCATATCCAGGACTATCATTTGGGTGAAGAAATCCAAGTAAAGCATAAAAGACATACTGAAGCAGCAATAACCTTAAAAAAGTGAAAAACAAATGCAATTGATGAGATGTAGAAACGGTGGCAGGAAAAAACTTTTTCTTGGTAAGTATTCCCTTCCTATAAATCAAGCTGTTATCGTAAAACCTCGTACATACTGCACGTATAAAAATCGACCATACGTCTGTGCATAGAATACTGCTGTCATATATGGTCAGGCGCCCTCGCTGTTCATCTCAGTGTTCTCGACAGGCTCCAAAGAATAATCTGTAACTTGATAGGTCAAAACATAGGAGATCGACCCAAGCCACTTTCTCACCGGCGGGATGTAACTTCCCTCTGTCTACAAACATATTCATGTCTTCTACTCCGACGTGCTTAAGTAACTATGACCCTGCCACTGGAATTTACTCGTGTAACCAGACCGGCAATAAGATCTCACCAGCTTACAGTTAGATCAGCAAAATACAGCCATCAATTCTACTCCAGCAGCTTCTTTTTTCGTACTTCCCGCCTATGGAACTCCCTTCCGAATATTTACTTTCCTGACGGCTATAACCTCCCGGAATTTAAATGCAAGGTCAATACCTATCTCTTATCCACTTGACTCCAGTTCTTTCTACAACAGCCTGTACATCTTTTTCTGTCTTGTTCTTTTCCTTTCTCTTTGCCTTAGCAACTGTCTTCACACATGTGTTTCCATCTTTCTCTTGCTCTTTCACTGACCCCCACTGTAACTGGTTAGTCTTTCTCTTCACGCTCGTATTGTCTAAACTTTTACACTTATGTAGCCCCTGTACATCAGTGGCGGCACCGCCTTGCTTGGAGTGAAACGATTAAAAAATATCAGTGGCTACGTAGTGAAGAATTACAAGCTGAAGATGAAGGTTTTATACTTATGGCTCAGCTCCAATACTTGCTTGCTAGAAATTACCAAGCACACATACTGAAAAGATATGTTACCCCTCTCATTAAATATAAAAAATCTGCATGACCGAGTGGGCCTATATTTGCATTAAATAATCTGCAGGTTTTACTAATAAATAAAACTACAAGAACCTATTATAAGTACCATCTAAACCCGGTCACGGAGGTAGGACTTGTAACCATTTTGGGGGAATTTACACTATACATAGATAGAACAATCAAATCTAATCACCCAGACTTTTGACATGGCAAACTGTAATGTATCCATGAAAATCTTAAAAAGAAATTTTCAAAACACAAAGCACGTTTAAATCGATATCTGCAGAATGTGACACATGAGGACATCAGCAAATCCAGTTGTAGCCATCGGATTGATTCGAAAAGATCAAAAAGACTCATTGAAGGGATACCTTGTCGCCCACAGGAAAAAAAACCTTGTATTCACATATACAGCACACACCTGTCAAACATTTTTATTTTTATGTAAAATGTGTTTGGTGTTCATTTGTTTTTCTAAAATGTTCATGAAAAATATCATGATGCTATTTCTGATTTTGGTTCTGGTTCAATCAACGAAAGAAATCAGTATAAACCGGAAATTATAGTAAATATAAATCAATATTAATAAAATGAATCACGTAAAACTTCCAGTAATTTTCAACAGTTAAAAAAGAGCGCGAATTAAGAAAATAAAAAGAAAAGAGAAGACTGTGTCTGACCATGTCTAACAATATTTCCATAGTCAGCCTGATTTCAGGTTGTGTTTAAGAATATTGTAAAAAAATTAAAACATGACAAAAATTATAAAAAAATAACCTGAAGAAGACAGACTTAATTAAAAACTATTCTTGAACACTGTGTCGTTTTTTCATATTTTTTTTTTGTTAAACTCTCTGAAGAATATTAATATTAGATTCCGATTAATGCAGATGGAAAATGGTACCCGCAAAATTCTCAACTGTAAAATTCTTGCACAAAGAGAATACATGCATCATTATAATAAAGTCTCCTTCCATCTACATTGAAGCACACGGAGACATTTTGGACGGCAGCACAAAACAAAAGAAAGTGCTGGAATTGTCAAGATCGCGTGGGATTTCAGCCACGGACTGCATCATTGAGGCAATCACTAGATATCACCAGTCATAACCATCATTGGGAGTAAACAAGCGTGCTTTTTCATCAATGTGACTGTTTCTGGTGACAATAATCTTCTTCTATGTGTCTTGTCCTTTCAGGAAGTAGGCGATCATGGCTTTCCACGTCTCCCTATCCCTGGTAGCTTTTAGTACGTTTTCTCCTGTAACAACCACCGTTCTGTCATCTACCTGCTCAGTCCCATCAAATATGTTATCTGCTGTTTTCCTCCGTCTATTATCCCTCTATCTGGCCTGTTACTATCAGGTTCTCCAAGCCCTCCTTCCTCATTGAATGTCCCAGGAACTTTAGTTGTCGCATCCTGATGCTCAATATTAATTTCTTTTTCGTTCCCATCCTTTTTGAAACCTCATCATGCTCAGTACCAAGGCCAAATATACTTTCGGACTGAGGTTATCATGAGCTGAAACATCCAGGCAATTATTATTCATGTTTTGTTTGGGGAGTTCGGTTGGATATAACTGTACCTGAAGAAATCAATCTATCGTCGAATATATCGTCAATATATCGTCGAATACGAAGTCTCGTGGAAATACTCTGCTAAACGTGCTATTTCAGCTCGTATGACACCCATAATGCTAGGTTTTCTTCTTCTTCTTCTTCTTCTTCTTCTATGTGCCTTGTTCATTTAAGATGTAGACGATCATGGCTTTCCACGTATCCCAATCCATATTGGATCTTAACACGCTTTCTCCTGTAACACCACGGAACCCCGGTTCTGCCATCCACTCGCTCAGCTCAGTCAAGTACGTTACACGCTGTTTTCCCCTGTCTCTCCTTCCTTCTATCTGGCCTGTTAGTGTCAGGTTCTCCAAACCCTTATTCCTCATTGCATGCCCCAGGAACTTTAGCTGTGTCTTCCTGGTGCTCAGTATTAATATCCATTTTCGTTTCCATCCTTTCTAAAACCACAAAATTGGTCACGTGCTGGATCCATGATATCCGCAGCATCCGTCTGTAGAACCACATTTCAGTTGCTTCAAGTTTTCCCTTTACCTTCGATGATATTGTCCAGCATTCACTGCCATATTGAAGAACTGACATCACAAAACATTTCAGAAGTCATTTCTTTGTTTCTAGTGAAAGTTCCCTGTCTCTTAAAACTATACTAATTTTATGTCATGCTTTCTTTGCCATGCCAATTTGCCTTCGGATCTCTGTGTCGCGCGTTCCGTCTTCTGTTAAAATACGTTCCGGGTATTTAAATTTTTCTAACCGCTTGATTTTAGTATCCCCCGCATGTATTATTCATTTTGGGCTGCTCTTTTTGCTGATGATCATGCATTCGGTTTTCTTGCAGTTTATTTGTAGACTTTTCTTGTCATTCTCTTCACCTACCTTCTGTAGGAGGTCTTGTAGTTTTCTTTTCCTTGTCTGCTATCAACGCTGTATCATTTGCGTACCTTATGTTTTTCAAATTGTGACCTCTGATTAAAAATGCTGTCATAACATCTCTGGCTGTACAATTTTAATAGATCCCATGAAAAGACAAATACTTGTTTTACGCCTTATCTATCTTTTTATATCTTCTGAATTAGTTACCTGTCCGTATGCAGGCGGTTTGCTGGAAGTAGAGATTCTTGATGACTTTTATGTCTTTCCCAAATATGTCGAGGCTGCTGAGCATCTCCATCAATTCTTTGTGGCATAATTTGTCTAATACTTTTGCATTTTCTATAAAACATAGGAATACGCCCTTCTTCATTTGTATTGCTTTTTCGGAGAGCAACCTAAACAGAAATATGGCGTTTCTGATGAACCCACACTGTTCTTGTATTACCTCTGACCTGATTCTGCTTCTCGCTCTATTCATCAGGATTCGGACCATCAGTTTTGTAATGTGGCTCATTAAACTAATTGTTCGCCCCCGTTTGCAACTGTATTACAATGGACTCTGGTCCAGCTGCTTTGTTTCTATTCAGTTTGGTCAATGCAGTTTCCACTTCGGACTTTAATATTTCCGGTTTGTACTAATTTTTATGTTTTATCGGTTGTTCTCTCTTATCGTGGAAAAGATATTTTATATATCCTTTCCATCGCTAGATTATTTCCTCTTTCGCCAATATGATATTTCCATTCTTGGATTATATACTTCCTGTTGAAGAGCAGGTTTTTGTCCTGTCATTTCTCTTATTTCTTTATGCATGTCTGCTTTATTAGTAATGCTCAATCTCTCTACTTCTGCGCATTTAAGTCACTGATGCCTCCTCAACAGGTGTTTACCCGTGCAACCAGATTGGCAACTGGGTCCCACCCATTCACAGTCGGGTTAGCCAAATGCAGACGATAATTCTACACCTGCAGCTTCCTCTCTCGCATTTCCCGCCTGTGGACCTCACTCCCGTATTCTTGCTTTCCTGACGGCTACGACCTCCAGAAATTTAAATGCAAAGTTAATACTCACCACTGGCCTCTAGCTCTCTCCCCTCCCTAGTATAACCTTCCATTTCTCTCCTCTTATGTATCTGTCATCGCACCTGCTTTCTCAGCTTTCTATTGTTCCTTTCTAACTAGCTTGTACTCCTCACTCTTTTCTAATTAATCTTTATACATTTATGTAACCCCCTGCACATCAGTGGCGTTTCTGCCTTGCTCGGGGTGAAATGATTAAAAAAAAAAAACATTTGTCGTTGAGCCATTCCTCTTAATCTGTTTGAATTTCTTTCTTTATTTCCTTGTGAATTTTCCTGTATTTCATTTCATGTCTTGGCACCATTTTCTGTCTTCTTTTTATCATTATCGTTATAATCCCTGAGGATGCTCCCAAATTGGTTCACGTGATTCTAAACTTAAATAATTAGAAATGCTAAGACATACAATTGTTTCCCTTTAATAGCGGCCATATAGAGGCCAGTTGCATGTTCATTGCTTTGGACACATTTTAACTGGCATAGTGGGTAAAATCGATACACGGTTATTGAAATGTGTACTGTTTTCGAGTATGGAAGATGATATTGGGCATCCAAGGCATTTGGCAGTCACATGTAGATACATGAGAACAGACATATTCGGAGACACTGTATGAGTTATATGATTCTAATATTTTAACTAGCCCTCACATGTTAGATTAAGGCCACTGTTTTTGAAAGTTTGTCCTCATATTGTCCGTATGTAACTGTGATGAGTGTATTTAGAGTACTCTTATCAGAATAGGTGTCTGGGTGGGTATATTGTGTTTCGTATATTTGTAACCCGCTGTCAATTTTCTGAAGTGATGCTTCATTCAACAATAACAGCAATAAAATATAACAAAACTGATAATAATAATAATAATAATAATAATAATAATAATAATAATATTTATTAGATTCGTTAGTAAAGTAAAAGAGAAGCCAAGAACTAACAATTATGAAAAAGAATAGAGTTATGGCCATTAATAGCCTTGCGATCCCGGTTGTCCAATATAGCTTCAACATCTTAAACTGGACTCTAAACGACATCAGGCGAATGGATGCTAAAACAAGAAAGCTTCTTTCTAAGCATAAGATGCATCATCCAAAGGCTGATGTAGACCGTCTATACATACCCCGTAAAGAAGGTGGAAGGGGTCTTATTCAGCTGGAATTGTCATACAAGGCAACAACTATTGGCTTACTAACATACATAGAAACAACAAAGGATTGGATGATACAATTAGTAAGGCAACATGAAGAAAGAAAGAAAAAATATTCAATAATAAAAGAAGGCAGAAAATACAAACAAGATTTACAGTTAGTAGATTCTGTAGAAAAGCAAAACAGTAGCCAAGAACCAACTATTGCGGCAAAGAATATGAAAATGAAAGCCAAAGATAAAGCTCTTGAAAAGATGAAACAGCGCTGGCAAGACAAACCTCTGCATGGCCAATATCCAGTACGTGCCAATAAATCCAATGTTGACAAAGTTAATACTCATCGATGGTTACGTGCATCTGGATTAAAGTCTGAAACTGAAGGATTTATACTTGCAGCACAAGACCAAAGTCTTTTCACGAGAAACTTTCAGGCAAATATTATGCATAATAATATGGATCCAAAATGCAGGTTTTGTGATAAACACCAAGAAACAATAGACCACCTAATCTCAGGCTGTTCTGTGCTTGCCCCAAACGAATATAAAAATCGCCACGATAGAGTTGGGCAATATTTACATTGGGCAATGTGCAAACATTATGGAAAAGCTGTAAACAAACACTGGTATGAATATCATCCAGCACCGGTTACAGAAATAGAAGATGTAACCATTCTATGGGATTACACCATCTACACAGACAGAAAAATTGAAGCAAACAGGCCAGACATTACTGTTAAAAACCAGAAGGAGACAACTTGTCTATTAATTGATATGGCTTGTCCAGCGGATTGTAACATAGCAATCAAGGAATTTGAAAAACTGTCAAAATATAAAGACCTGGAAATTGAAATAGAAAAAATGTGGAAATTGAAAACAAGAGTTGTGCCAGTGATCGTAGGTGCACTTGGAATGATAAAAAATGGAACAAAACAACACATTAAAGAATCCCTGGAAACCCCAGCTTAAGAGATATACAAAAAATTTTCTTATTAAGTACAGCCCACACACTAAGGAAAACGTTATCTATGTAATGCTGGGGATGATAGGGAAGATAGAAAAACATGAAATGGAGTCATAACAACACGCCACTACCTGCCTTAGGTCTCCCCGCAGACTTGGTTGGTAGTGAGACCAAAGCAGAAATCGAAATATGATGAAAAATGACATAATAATATTTATTAGATTCGTTAGTAAACTAAAAGAGAAGCCAAGAACTAACAATTATGAAAAAGAAAGCCAAGGATAAAACACTTAAACAGATGAAACAATGCTGGCAAAACAAACCTTTGCATGGCTAATATCCAGAACGTGCTAATAAATCTAATGTTGATAAAGTTAATATTCATCGGTGGTTACGTGCATCTGGATTAAAGGCTGAAACTGAAAGCTTTATTCGTGCAGCGAAAGACCAAATTTTTCTCACTAGGAACTTTCAGGCAAATATTATACATAATAATGTTCATCAAAAATGCAGGTTCTGTGATAAATCCCAAGAAACAATAGACCATCTAATCTCATGATGTTCTGTACTTGCCCCAAATAAATATAAAAATCGTCACAATAGAGTGGGGCAATATGGAAAATCTGTTAACAAACACTGGTATGAATATCACCCAGCACCGGTTACAGAAATAGATGTCACCATTCTATGGGATTAAACTATCTACAGTGACAGAAAAATTTAAGCGTATAGACAGGGCATTATTGTAAAAAAAAGAAAGAAAAAACTTGCTTATTAATTGATATGGCTTGTCAAGCGGATTGTAACGTAGCAACCAAGGAATTCGAAATACTGTCAAAATATAAGGACCTGGGAAATGAAATAAAAAAATGTAGAAATTAAAAACAAGAATCGTGCCAGTGATAGTGGGTGCACTTGGAATGATAAAAAATGGAACAAAACAACACATTGAAAGAATCCCTGGAAACCCCAACTTAAGAGATATACAAAAAATTTCCTTGTTAAATACAGCCCAGTCACTAAAGAGAATTTGTCTATGTAACAATAGGGATGATAGGGGAGATAGAAAACAACATGAAATGGAGCCATAATAACACGCCACGACCTGCCTTTGGTCTTCTCGCAGACTTGGCAGGTAGTGTGACCATAGCAGAAATCGAAATATGATGAAAAATGACAAAATAATAATAATAATAATAATAATAATAATAATAATAATAATGTCATACGGGCTAATGGATATAGGCGTATTCCAGTGACTCAATCCAGAGAGCTATGTGTTCAATACCTGGCTACAGCAAGGATGAATATATACCTTATTTGACGGTGATAACAACAATGCACTCGGAAATAGCATCGCACATAGAATGAGAATTATAAGCCCCAATGATTGAAATAAAGGCTTTGACTCTAAATTCTTAGCATCTGAAGAAGGCTACAGTGTACAACGGTCGAAACGTCGTAGACATCGCAATAAATATGAGGACAACTGTCCGAAGAATGTAAATAATGTAAATATTAATGAAATTCGATTAAAATACAACAGAGGCTGTAAAAACCAAATTTTATAAAAACCACCTGTGGCATTTATATACATATTTTTAAAAAATCTAAAAAAATATAGTTTAACATCACGACATAATTGTATTCAGAGCACGTACAATCGTTCGTAATGAAGATCGTCGTTAAACAGAAAGTAGAAATTGATTCAAGCGAAATCTCTCAGGCCGATGTTAGAAGAAAGAAAAAAAATGGTCTCTTCCAAGAAGACTACATCTCTCCACTCCTATTCATCATACAATGAAACCATTCAAATATATCTTATAAAAACGTAACGAGAGATTACAAATTCACGGAAGCATATAAACAATGTATTGGGATGATCTCGAAATGCTTGGCTAAAACACAGAGGAATTGGAATAACGCATAATACCGACAAGAATATTCACTGAAAACCTAGAAGTCAAATTTGGAATCGATAAATATGCAATTCTGTCGAACAAGAATGAAATAAAAATTGGACTGAAATGGTCGAAATAAAAATTTACAAGATCGGAAATATAAATACCGGCGTATTATGAAAGCGCTTCAATTGAATTCATGAAAAAATCATATAAAAAAAAATGATGATGAATATTAGAAAACATCCATTTCCCAAGCATTCGATTAACACAATAAAAACTTAAAGGAAAAATAAACATAGAAATGAATAAATATTCCGACAGAATTAAATTATTTCCTTAAGTATTCCTCTGGGCAAGCTGATAATTTGGTACGTCATGCTTATTATCTGCATTATATATATATATATATATATATATATATATATATATAATAGAAAATTCCCTCTTATTTTACGAGTTGAAAAACTCCCACTCGCATGATTATTTCACAAGGTAATTGTGTATTTTCTTTCGCAAAAATTTTCTGGGAGGTTAATATTTTGAAATATTCGGAGTCCGACTTTACAAAAAGAGCATTCTCGCATGAAGAGACACAAATACGAAAATAATATGACAGGTTCAAAGCAAATAGAAACTTTATTTATTTATCTATTTATTTATTTTTCTGTTTTGCAAAGGTTATTGTTCTTCTTTCACCTTTAAACAAAATCTTTTTACGCTTTTAGCTTCCATTGTAGTTTTTTATAAAAATTCGGCAACTTCTCTTTTACAGTATTTAAGCTTCTGAAGAAATAAATGCTATAATTTCTGCTTTCTAATTGTGTCTAGAGGAGCAGCATAATTAAGGATGATTGCAAGGGGAAAATATGAAAGTAACTTTTAAATTTTACCCGTAGGTTTATTGGATACTTCACTGTATATAGTTACAATAAAAACATTAGAGATAATTGTATGTATTGTAAAATCTAAAAATAATAGACATATATTAAATCTATATATCTATCTATATATATACTCACACACACACATACATATATATATATATATATATATATATATATATATGCACAAACAAATGAATAAGAACGACAAAAATGAATATCAATAACTTTCTGTAATTCACTTCCGGCCAAAATTTAAAATGTCTCTCTCTTAACCCTTTACGTTGGCCCTTCCCTTTTTTCCCCTCCTATATCTTCTCTGTTTTTTCCTCTTTATTTTCCACATGACTTTTCTGTATATTTCCTTTTCCTCTTTCGTTTCCTTTTCTTGGTAAAATTACAATTCTTTTTTAAAGAAATGCCAAAAGATTTAAGCTTAAACATTGTAAACTATGTCAATAAATAACTGCAAATCACTTCTGGCTAAAATTAAAAATTTCTTCTTTCTAGCAGTTTCCATTTACTTCTCCAAAACATATAAACAGAGGCACCTCACCAATTAGAAATCATTTTTAAGATATCCGATGCTGGGGAAAAGACTAATTAAAAAAAAACATTATTATTTTTTTCTCATATCCTTCAAAAAACGAGGAAAGAAACCTAAAGTTATGTCTAAAATTATGTCCCACCTTAAAAAAGAACATTACAGACTTTAGTGAATTCGAAAAGAAATTTGGAATATAAAAACACTTTTTTTTAATAGTATCACCTCCAGCAATGCGGTAACACCACTGATGTGTAGGGGGCTACGTAAGAGTGAAAAGATTGGAAAAGAGAAAGCCGGAAACCATATCCTAAACAGGGAACAAGGGATGAGCCTCTTAACCTGTTCAATAGACGTGGGTGGAGTGTGAACCGGGCGATAGATAGATCTATCTACTCCAATTTAAAACACAACAAAAATACTACTGATAGGTCAACAGTAACAAACAAATCTAAATATTTTCCAAAAAGAACAATTCAAATGAATGGAACATATTCTGTGAAAAACTCTGAGACACAGACTTTCAAAACACTCAAAACGTTCCTAACAATCTCAAACAGAAACAAAAACTAGCATTAAAAACATCCGTGAGAAGAATGAAATAATAAAGAAAGCAGAAAAGGGCAGCCCAACAAGTAGAATGAGCAACATAATAAAGTATTACAACCATACACAAAAATAATAGATAAAGTATTACAACCATACACCACAGTAATAGATAATGTATTACCACCATACACCACAATAATAGGTAAATGATTACAACCATACACCTCAATAATAGATAAATTATTACAACCAAGCACCACAATAATAAAGTATTACAACCATACACGACAATAATAGATAAAATATAACACACATACACCACAATAATACAGTATTACAACCGTACACCACAGTAAAATAATTATGAGCAAACACGAAACCCAAAATTTAAAAAAAACGTACTAACCTCATCAAATTTCGATCAACACACAACAAATTGGGACTTAAAATACAGCAAAAAGATATGGTTGGATGGTTTGTTTTATGGCATAACAACCTCGGCGGGTCATTTATTGCCAACGAAATTTTATTCATTTATTACTGGTAATACCTTTTTCTTTCAACAATTTATTGTTGTTTTTGTATAAGTTTTGTGTCTAGTAATATTTTTCTTTTCGAGTATCAAAGTTCATTGGGATTTTTTTAAAGGGCAGGGCCCCCAAGTCCTACCCTGTTATTTAACCCATAACTAGAGAGAAGGGACGGATTAATACCTTTCCCAAGGGTACCAGTGCTTAAGTGAATGCAGGGTATTCAACTGGAATTCAAACTCGGATCACCGATTTCTCTTACAGAGCCAATATCCACTGCACCACAACGCAGATCCGTCACTAAACGCTTACAGCAGCTGGTATTTCCAACCGGTCACCCATCTAAGTACTGACTAGGCTCAACGTTGCTTAACTTCGGTGATCGAGCGAGAACTGGCGTATTCAACGTGATATGGTTCTAAGCCTAAAAGATATGGGGTATGAAGCATAGTAATAAAAGAAAACCACTTCAAGTTCGAAGACATTCAAAATAAAAGCAATTCTGAGCTCCAACTCTAAAAACGTAATTTATGTTCTGAAAAGCGTTGATTGGCGCAAAAATATACGAGGGGTGACACAGTACCCGAATAAAAGAATATTTATGCAGGGCAGTAACATTAAACTAGCCAATAACATGGAAATTGTCGTTATCCAACGCAGTGAAAGCAAATTCAGAGTAATACCTATCTACAAAAATGCAGATTATGACACGCTCATATTGCAGCAAGAAATATTTATAAAACAATACAAGCATTCCTTCAAAAACCAACATGAAAAACCTAAAACACTCACACAGACAGACTAAATTCAAACGCGGTAAAAAAAAAGTATTCGAAAAACAACAAAAAAAATTAGATGACTCGTCAAGTAAAAATAAATCAAACAATTTTGAAGTATAAAGAAGAAATCAAATTTCGCAAGTCAGTGTAAAAATCTTTTTGTCCAACGAAAGGTAACTGACTTCCAAAATGGAAGACATTTAACGTGCGAGTGCGAAAAAAATAAAACAAAACAAAAACAAAAACAAACACGTAAACATATGAATTTTCTGACATGCTCACCAGCTATCTATGTAAACACGGAATTTTGGCTATTAGAAAAGCAAACGCATCTAGATATATAATGTTACAAGATTGGTCACCTGATGAAAGTCAGCTTTAGACTCGAAACACGTGTAGCGACACAAAAACCATTATAAACAATTAATATATTATATAAAAAACAAGTAACATCAGTAATAATAACAACAATAAATCTGCACATCAAACAAAAGTTCACGACTTCTCGCACTTTCTCCTTCTTATATATATATATATATATATAACGTAGCACACTTGTTATACAATCCAGGTAAATTCCGTTAGAGACGAACTGAAGAGAACCCAATTTTAAATTCATTTATTTAATTCGGCAGAGTACTATAATTTATAAAAGATTTTAGATTATTAAAATGGCTAATATATATTTCACCGCGTCCTAATGTTATTATCGCGGCTCGTCAAACCGAAATGTTACAACAGTTGGTTCTGAAAATAGCCCTCAAAAAATTATTTTATTTTATTTTACATAGACGCTCACATGTCCATATTAAAATAGACATTTGTAACGGTTATTTACGAAAATTTCTCGCTCATTTGAAAAGAAACCCAAAGAAAGAGAAAAGATATATATATATATATATATATATATATATATGTAGGTCATACGTAAATAAATGTATGTCATAAGTACAAACATACACACACACAAACACGCATATATATATATATATATATATATATATATATATATATATAATAAGAGACAATGAATGTCTATTATGTTTAATCATGAGTCGTTCTAAACATTGTATTTTGGCTTTAATTTCAAGTGAATATAAAGGAAAAAATTCTCCAAAATTTGGATATTTTTTTATTAATTTGATTCTAGGCCTTCGGCACACATGAGCCAATTTCAGAGAGGCTATAAGGACAGTAACACAAAACATCCACCATCAGCGACGATTTTATCATGTGTTGACATAAAACTCCGCTAAGCATCGACAATAGTTACCAAAAATAAGAAACATACACACACACACACACACACACACACACACATATATATATATATACGTGCGTGTTTCAATATATTTATTATAGATGTGTATATACGGTTATGTATAATATATATATATATTTTTTTTTTTCTTTACGTTTCGTGTCTCTTCAGGGCATATCCAATCATGGACTTCCACTGAGAGCTCTCTCTTGTCGCCCTCAGATTTCTTTTTCTTGGTGATATCTTGGTATTCATTCTTTATGCAAATACAGTACAAAAGTTTACTGAAAAAGAAATTCATACTCCAGAATTTTACATGAAAAAAGAAAAAGTAAAATAAAATCAGAAAGAAGAATGGGAGTGGTGTTAAAAGAGGTTAGATTTTGTTAGAAGGTTGTTGTCTAGACATTGATACGGAGAGTAGGGAAGATACGGAGAATGAAATAGGGTCAGCGAAATGATTCCACACTCAGCCATTGTAAATGACTTTAAATTACACCTGTGTTAAGAAATCAAAAACTAATGCGAAAAAGAGAGAGAAAAGGAATACAACGGGTTAGACAGGAAATGATTTAAAGGAAAGATGAGAAAAATGAATTTGTCATCTATTTGGATATTAAACAAATTTTTTTGCAGAAGTAAGATTTTTCCTCGCTGAAATGGTCACACGACATATGTAAATTTCGGAGTTTTATTTGAAAATATAGATACATGGCTCTGTAAATAGATAAAATTGTTTACATCGAGCTCTCTACCAGGCTCATTTTATTATTAATGAAATTAATATTAATAGGATCTTTGTTGGGACTTTACGTACATGCTTTTTTCGTTTTGTATACATATTATAAGATTTTATAATACAACGTAATAAAGCACTTGTTAAAAATATTACTATAAATATTGCTCTTCTAAGTATCGAGCATTTTTCAGAATGGGAAATTGCTACAGATAGTGGACTGTTAACTTATTTGTTTGGACAACTTCAAAGATATATATATGTATATATATATAATGGCTGGCCACTCGTATTCGAGCATACATGTCTACCAGATGGGCTAGCTAAGCCCTATTGCTCCTCCATCTTCAAAAGGAAACTATCTACTTAATTTCACTCACAAGGCATGGGTCAATATTAATAGGATCTTTGTTGGGACTTTACGTACATGCTTTTTTCGTTTTGTATATATATTATAAGATTTTATAATACAACGTAATAAAGCACTTGTTAAAAATATTACTATAAATATTGCTCTTCTAAGTATCGAGCATGTTTCAGAATGGGAAATTGCTACAGATAGTGGACTGTTAACTTATTTGTTTGGACAACTTCAAAGATATATATATGTATATATATATAATGGCTGGCCACTCGTATTCGAGCATACATGTCTACCAGAGGGGCTAGCTAAGCCCTATTGCTCCTCCATCTTCAAAAGGAAACTATCTACTTAATTTCACTCACAAGGCATGGGTCAACCCGGGGTATGGTTTTCAGGCACTTTTGAAAGGTACCGCATACTGGGATCACCTCATATTCAAACCAATAGCACACACACACACAGACACACACAAGCGCACACACGCACACACACACACACACACACACACATAAGAAGTCACCTTTCTGACAAATCGACAGCAGTTTGGGTCGTAACCGAGTTTTATGGAGAAAAGGCGCCTATATATATATTGTTGTGATTGCGAGAGAGAGAGAAATAGAAAAGAAAGAGAGAGAGTCAACCTGCTTTTTTATGAAGGGAGTAAATCGCAAATGTGTTTGTGGAATAATATGAGGTATGGGGAGAAAATAGTTTATTCCTATGAACTTTGCTGATCATGTCTTGAATAAGACATAACTGACTAGTCAGAAGATTTCCCATCATTAGGTTGACATTACTTTCTGCGGTAGACTGGTTGGCTACGAAGCACCTAGAAACCACTCTGTTCTGCTATTCAACCTATTGCTGAAGGGAGAAAAGATGTATTAATATTTTTCTCAAGTATATTTGTGTGCAAATAAATTAAACGAATGGAATTGGAACTCAGCTCTCCGAATTCTCCTTTGGAGCATACATCCATTACACCTCTATGCATATCCAGAGATGTGTAGAAATCATATACATTTTATAAATGAATTTCTCCAAATTTTGCCTTTCTCCGCTGAAAAGTAAATTCCTAAATATGTTATGCATAAAATGCACCCACTAAAAAGGAATGGAAGAAATAGAATAAAAAACTTAAACAAAATTTTCTATTCCTATAATGTACATTAATTTCCTTCCGAGACGAGAAACTGTATCATTTGCGTTGACGTGAAATTCACTTCTGCCGTGTCTGCTGAATACATTAGCAGCTGCCCATTAGGTGGACCATTTTTTCTCTTCTATACCGTCGACAAAGACGAAAGAATTTCCTAAACTAAGAGCGTTATTAGGTGAAGTTGAATTCCCAAACCTAAAGTCAGTAAGCATTAAGGAAAATCAATAAGAGAAAAAAAAAACGTTGCCTCTGCCTTTTGAACAGTGTTCCTGATGTTCAAATTAACGTTTCATTAGTAAAATATTCTCTTCGGTTTCAGATTTTGCATTTTGCTACAATTATCTATTTATGCGAAAAGTCGAATGATTTTTTTTTTGTTTTCATCATGTCACCCCAAGCAAGGCATTCCACTGCCACTATAGTGCAGGGGGTTACACAGGGTGTTAGACGAGTTAGGATGTACATAGGGGGAGAGTTGGAGAGAATGGGATGGTTAGTGTGTTAGGAGGTTTCTAATGACCTTACATTTAAACTCCTGGAGATTATAGCCGTCGGAGAAGCAAGTATGCGGAAGGGAATTCGATAGGCGGGAAGTGTGAGAAAAGAAGCTGTTGGAGTAGAAATTGCGGTTACATTTCATCGGTTTCATTGTAAAAGGGTGGGATCTGGTTGCCAATCTAGTATCTCGTGCAAACTCACACCTAGAGGGCATCAGAGATTTAAGTTCATCAGAGCAGAAGCCATGAAAGTATTTATAGAAGAGGCACAGGGAAGCCACGTCACGCCGGTGAGAGAATGACTGCAGGCGGTCAGCTAAGTCGGTCTAACCGAATGGTAATAATATAGACAATTTGGAAGTTGTATACATCGACGTAGGAACCACACTAATATTTACAGAAATATGAGTCTTTTATTTTAACAACTCAGTCAATGCCCTTATGTGCCGCTAAGTCTGTGTTCTTTATTTTGAGCTGGAATATAATGTCATTAGAGAACATAGCTTACTGAAACAGGGATAAACTGAACTTGGAATTATCTTCGCTGAAGTATTTTACAGTTTGCAGAAGACCTTCCAGCTCATTATCTTTCTTAGCATACAACTTGTAAAATAGATGTCTTATTTTCTTTTGAGCTATTTTATAACTACATTCTGTCTTGTTAAGTTGACTGGTTAATGCTATTAATGATATGCAAAATAGTAAGTGAGACAAAGAGTCACCTTGAAATATACATCATTTGATGTTTATTTCACCAGACTTATAGTTTCCATTTTTATGATTGAGGTGAAGGGTTGTTTCCATATCAATATAAATTGTTTGATAAAATTGATGATGACGAGTGATACCTTGTATATTATTATTATTATTATTATTATTATTATTATTTAATTTTTCATCATAAATCAATTTCTGCTAAGGTCGCACGAACTAGCAAGTCTACAGGAAGACCTAAGGCAGGACGTGGCGTGTTGTTATGACTCCATTTCATGTTTTGTCATATCTCCCTAACAACCCTAGCGTTATATAGACAAAAATCTCTTTAGTGTGTGCGCTGTACTTACGAAGACAATTGTTTTTGTATATCTCTTAAAGCTGGGGTTTTGTCCCGTTTTGTATCATTCCAAGTGGTCGAACTATCACTGGTGCGATACTTGTTTTCAATCTCCACATTTTTTCTATTTCAATTTTCAGGTCTTTATTTCCCAATCCCTTACGCAAGTGGTGGACTTCCCCACTCGCTTCCCAAGCACTCCCTCGGGTCATTCCTCACTACTAGATTTATGTTTCACCTCTGCGCCTGACGCTTGGCAAGTCTCGCAGCTTTGCCCTCTCGGCAACTCTGACCACGCTGTAGTCTCTCTCAGTATTTCTTTCCAAACTCACTCCCACCAGGAGCCCCCTACCTATAGGACCTCCTACCTCTACCAAAAAGCTGACTGGGATGCCTTTCGCGATTTCCTCTGCGACGTCCCTTGGGGAAAAGTGTTCGGCCTATAAGTTGATGACTGTGCCTCTGAGGTCTCGTCATGGGTGAAAGCTGGCATTGATGCCTTCATACCCACCAGGAAGTATTGCTTAAATCCTCATTCCTCTCCGTGGTTCTCTCCGGCCTGCTCAGCTGCCATTACTTCCATCTATTCCGGAGACAGTCATCTGATCACAATAGGCACCTGTTCATATCTGCTCGCAATGAGTGCAAGAGAACCCTAAATGACGCCAAACGGTTGTTTCCTGAGAGAATGCGACAGTGCATAGCTGACAACAAGTTCGGCTCCAAGGACTATTGGAGGATTTGCAAGCGAGTGCTCAACAATAGGAAATCCTCAATACCTCCTTTAATCCATGAATTTGAGGTTCTCACGTCATCTGCGGACAAAGCCACGAGGTATGTATAGAGGGTCTACATCAACCTTTGGAACATGCATCTTATGCTTAGAATTATTATGCTTATTATTATTATTATTATTATTATATTACTTCACTATTATTATTTTTTATTATTATTATTTCCATGTGAATCTTTTGCATACACATTTTCTTCCCGCTTTATATTCTATGAGCTGCACTTCTGTGCACAGTTTTGTATTTCTGTAACGCATTATTATTGTTATTGTTAGTGTTGTTGTTGTTGTTGTTTCCATTGATTTATGTTGTGTACCCATTTTCTTTCGGGACCCAGTACGAAACCTAAGGTCACAAATGTCGATGTCGTCTTCCACTGATTATTTTTAGAAAAAAAACGAAAACAATATTCTAAGATCACACACATTCTATATACATAACCTCTTCGTAATGTGTGAGCTATACGTGCGAGTAAAAATTATTATTATTATTACGGCAGTTTTCTCATCATTCGAATTCTGCTATGGTCCCACTTAGTTAACTCACCACCCCTAACTTTTTTTTAATTAGAGTAAATAGACCAAACTATCGCCCGGTTCACACTCCACCCGTGTCTATTGAACAGGAGTAGAGACTTACCCCTTCTTCCCTGTTTAAGATGTGGTTTCCGGCTTTATCTTTTCTCTCCTCAGACCTCAGTATTGGTGCTTCCGTGATTTTCCTGAGATGTGTTTGATTGGTGGCAACGTCTCATAATTGTCAGGGTACCGGGTTGGCAGCTCTGTGGTGAATTGCACAGGCAACATTTACTGCCTCCCATAAGCATGGACCAAACGAGTCTCCCTGAGACCAATACATTGCGCCTCTTTGGCCTTACACTCTCTTCTGATCTCAAATGGAACCACTACATTTAGTCCAAAGCTAAATCCACTGGTAAGAATTATATGTCACTGTGTCGGGCCAGTATGTTTTTCCCGCCTGAATCCATCCTGGATATATACAAATCAATCATTCGTCCGTGTATGGAATACTGCTGCCATATATGGTCTGGCGCCCCTGCTGTTCATCTCAGTGTTCTCGACAGGCTACAAAGGAAAATCAGTAATATGATAGTTACCGACTTGGCGGCTCGACTTCAGCCACTTCCCCACCGTCGAGATGTGGCCTCCCTTTGTCTGGTCTATAAATATTTTCATGGTTTCTGCTCCAACGAACTGAAGTTACTGGTGCCTCTGCAACAGGTGTTTCCTTGTGCAACCAGATTGGCAACTGGGTCCCACCCATTCACAGTTCAATTAATCAAATGCATACGACAATTCTACTCCTTCAGCTTCTTCTCTCACACTTCCCGCTTGTGGAACTCGCTTCTATATACTTGCTTTCCTGACGGCTACAACCTCCAGGAATTTAAATGCAATGTCAATACTCATCAACTAACCACTGGACTTTAGCTCCCTCCCCACCTCCGTATAACCTTCCCTTTCTCTCCACCTATGTATCTGTCATCGCACCTGCATTCTCAGCTTTCTATTGCTCCTTTCTAACTAGTTTGTACTCCTCACTCTTTTCTAATTAATCTTTTTACAGTTATGTAGCCCACCGCACATCAGTGGCATTTCTGCCTTGCACGGGGTGAAATGATTAAAAATATATATATATTTTAAAAACCTGATCAGGTGGATGACAGAACAAGAGTTGCGAAGTGTTACAGGAGGAAGTGTGCTAAGAGCCACCAGGGATAGTGAGATGTAGAAAGCAATGATGGTATACGTCCTGAAGAGAAAGGGCACATAGAAGAAGAAGACGATACCAGCACTCATTTTGTTAGACTATTTCATATTTTATCTATCTCGGCCATAGCTAATATTTTAGATTCATAATAGACTTTACGTTTTACGCATATTGGCAAAGTAGTTTACATAACATTTCTGTTTTTGTTAAATGCTCTATACTATATCGCTAGATGTGGTATTCTTTTTTGTTGCTTTCTTCTTCCTTTAATGCTAACGCATGATCGGGTTAGAGTCTTTATAAGAATTCTTCCAGTTTTTCATATACTTATGATCTTTTAGAGAATTTTAAAATGGACGTCACTTTTGTTACTTTTGTGATTATTTTCATAACTCTTCTAAAATTTCCATATTTTGAAGATTTAATATTTCTTGTAAATCATTCAATGATTCTGATATTGGTAAAATGTCAACTAATCTTTTAATTCATGAATATTCTCAGTCCACGTCTATACACATTCTGAGAGAAACCGTAGTCATATGCATCCATTTTTTCTAACTGCAATTTAAATTAATTTTACTTATAATGTGCCGAATTATTGCATTAATTTTGAAGTATTAAACAGGAGAAAAGTTCTGTCATACCTGTGATATAAAAATTTGCAGAACATATTGTGAATTAGTCGGTTCATTGCCATACGTGATACACGCTTGTGCGATCATGTCTTGAATGAGACATCATTAAATGGTCAGAAGATTTTCCCACTTTCGGTCGACAATATCTTCTGCGGTATAATCGGTAGTAGCATTATATTTTGCGGTTGGCAAATAGTCTACCTCAGAAAATAATGGCAATCTACTGTTGGAAAATCAGCTGACCAAACATGTATCACATATGGTCCACTTAATTGACTGATACATATATATATATATATATATATATATATATATATATATGGG
The DNA here is from genome assembly GCA_037127315.1 of Ascarosepion bandense. Classification (NCBI taxonomy): domain Eukaryota; kingdom Metazoa; phylum Mollusca; class Cephalopoda; order Sepiida; family Sepiidae; genus Ascarosepion; species Ascarosepion bandense. Next base: position 690,961 of record JBBBDQ010028565.1, read on the forward strand.
GGTGGCAAAATATAGTTTGTTAAATTATGCATTATTTATGAGTTAAAGGGCTCAATATCAGAGATAGAGAGTATGTAAATATAAAAGTGGACATTGAAGTCAACATCCAAAGACAACAGACACAATCTTCAAATAGATGGTTGAGATTGTTACCTCTCGCTGTTGACTTCAAAGTACACTTATATGCGTCTCATTAGGTGAAAAAGTATGATGTTGAAAGACCAGAAACTTGTCATGATCCCAACTTTAATTCGAACTCGGCTCCCCGATTTGTCGTTTCGAGTCGATATCCACTGCACCAGAACGCACATCCTGCTGAAAGAGGGCCCCTACGACTCGCGAACGACCAGAACTCCTCGGTCCATGTTATGTTTATTATAAAAGAATAAATGAATAGATACCTTTTCAGTTAATTCTATCAAAAGAATTACAGAGAATCTTTATATAAGGTTCTTGTGTAGCCGAGATATGTTTTGTATTTACATTTGTTAAACGTATTTAACGCGTTTTAGTAACAATTTGACAGCTGCTTTACAGCACAAGTAATTTAAGCTTTTCACAACACTGGAAAAAAACAGTTCAATTTATTTTTCCTTAACGGGCCTTGAAGCTTATAAAGCTGAAGTTAGAAAGTGACTTTAATTCGTGAGATTACAATTCCAGTTACTTTATGGAAGCCAGAACTGAAATTATTAGTAACACCTGCATCGTCACAGGAATGTAATTACCTGTTCCAGTTATCGAAATGCATGCCAAGTACGAAGTAAATTTTGATGATTTTATTATTATATTTAATATTCACGAGTGGAATCGAATTTGTTTCAAAGATCTTTATCCTCCGCAATGGTTTACGCTGCATTTGAGAATTCAGAGGATGACAGAAAGTGATTTTCGCATCATAATTTATTAGTTATTACACGATATTGATTGAATCAATACAAGGGCTAGAAAAGACATATTTGGGATCAAATCTCAGACTTTTTTTTTAATCGTATCACCCCGAACATATGCAGGGGGCTACATAAGTGTAAAAAGGTTATTTAGAAGAAAGTGAAGAGAAAGACAAACCAGTTAGAAAGGAGCAAGAGAAGGATGAGAATGCAGGTGTGATGACAGTTTCAAAGGTGGAGAGAAAGGAAAGGATATACGGGGTGGGGAAAGAACTAGAGTCAAGTGGTTAATAGGTGAGTATTGACATTGCATTTAAATTCCTGGAGGTTGTAGCCGTCAGGAAAGTAATAATATAGAAGCGAGTTCCACAGGCGGGAAGTGCGAGAGAAGAAGCCGAAGGAGTAGAATTGTCGTCTGCATTTGGCTAAACAAATTGTGAATGGCTGGGACCCAGTTGCCAGTCTGGTTGCACGAGTAAACACCTGATAAAGAGGCACCAGTGACTAAAGTTCGTTCGAGCAGAAGCCATGAAAGTATTTATAGAACGGACAAAGAGAGGCCACATCAATGAAAACCGTTTACTCATAACTTCTTCGAAAAATTAATTTAATCATTGCTTCAACATCTGTCTATATTTCTGAGATTATAGCTATTGGTTGAAGTTATCTAGTGACTTGACCCAAAGAGTTATGAGTTCAATATCTGGCTACAGCGGAGGTGAACAAAAAAATTGAAGTTTTGAGTTACTAAAGGAAAATAAATTAAACTGAGATACCAAAAATAGGCATGACACGTAGAACGAGAACAATCTACCTCGGCTGACAAAATAAAGGGTTTGGTAGGAAATTACGACGTATATCAGCTGAAGAAAAACGGTGCTTACAAAAGCCGCAAGGAAATTAAATCTGTGGACAATACAGCAAACACCGAGCAGGCGTGATATGATATGTCTGAAGACTGCGATCAAGTATGAACCACACTGTCGATGCACGATATTGAGATCAGTGTCCACTTTTATATTTACAGATGCTATATCTATCATAGTAAGCACAATTACCTATACATCTCAGCGTCATATGTGATACACGCTTTGGGTGATCATGTCTCGAATTAAACATGACTGACTGGGCAGAAGAATATCCTGCAGTAGATTACCATTGCTTTCTGTGGTAGATTGGTTACCAGCCAAGGATATAGAACCCAATCTGTCCTATTATTGATCCATAACTGGAAGGAAGAGACGGATTAATACCTTTCTCAAGTGTATTTGAAATTTCATTTTGATTTTTCATTACATAATGTTCTACATTATGTAATGAAACATTATCGGAACGAGAAATCGGGGAACCGAGTTCGAATTCCAGTTGAATTCCTTGCATTTACTTACGCGCAAATACTCTTGGGAAAGGTATTAATCCGTTTCTTCCTTCCAGTTATGGGTTAAATAATAGGACAGATTGGGTTCTATAGCCTTGGTCGGCAACCAGTCTACCGCAGAAAGCAATGGCAACCTACTACGGGATAATCTTCTGCCCAGTCAGTCATGTCTCTTTCGAGACATGATCGCCCAAAACGTGTATCGCGCATGGCACTTAACTGACTGAATGTTCTACATATGTGAATAACGGAAAGGGCTTTCTTTTTATTTTATTTTTTTATATAATCATATCGCCCCAAACAAGGCATTTTACTGCCACTGTTTTGCAGGGGGTTACATAGGAGGAAAGTTATGAGGAAGAGTTACAGGTTATAGGGGGTATCAGGAAGTGGGTAAGAAAGGGATGACTTTGGCCATAAAGTGAGTGATCAGTTTGATTGTAATGTACAATTGATCCCCCAATTTATACCCACATTATAATAGTATACATTTTTTTTATAATTATATCGCCCCAAGCAAGGCATTTTACTGCCACTGTTTTGCAGCAGTTTACATAGGAGGAAATTTATGAGAAAGAGTAACAGGCTATAGAGGTGTCAGGAAGTGGGTAAGAGAAGGATGAGAATACTGATGAGAGTGAAGTGGACGGAGAAAGGAGCATGAGAGAGAGGATGCAGATTAGTGAGATAGGAGATGACTATTGACTTTACATTTAAATTCTTGGAGATTATAGCTGTCGGGAAAGCAAATAAGTGCGAGAAAAGAAGCTGGTGGAGTAGAATTTGCGTTTACAATTTATTGGTTTTGCAGTAAAATGGTGGGACCTAGTTGCTAATCTTGCAGCTCGAGTAAATTTATATATAGGAGCAACAGTGAGCTAAGTTTATCGGAGCAGGAGCCGTCAAAGTATATGTAGAAGAGACACATTGCGCCAGTGTATCCGAGCTGCCTAGTCGGGATCTATCAAATTACAGATTCTCCGTTGGATTTTGTCAAGGATACCTAGGTGGACAGTAGAAGCACCCGACCAGATATGGTGTCAGTATTTAATGAACGGGTGGATGGTAGATTTATATATATATGGAGAATTTTTTCAGGCGGAAAAAAACTTTTTTTGAAGTAAAAAAATTTTACACCCTTGTGCAAATTAATTGAAAAAATTGTATTAGACCCACTGGAAATTCAGGGTGTAATCAATTTATATTTTTCTATGATTATGTCATTAGTCGGGGTGTGCAGTAAAATGGATCTATTTTTGGGGTGTATGATGAAATTTTCTTTGGCCCTGAAAAAATATTACGTCATCTGTGATTGCATCAGATTTTTATCAAACCCAGACACTATTGTCTCGACACTATTGTCCAACGACCATTGTCTGTATGATCATACGGACACCATCCACGGCCTTATATATTTGTCATTAATATCTTTGCCGTTCAATGCTATATATTACACTCCGCGCCATTTCATTTCACAAAAAACATGTGAACATTTTAAGTGTATCTCTCCTCTACCCCATCACTCCATACAACCGATGTAATTCTACAAAAACATATATAACAAATGCCAAAAATATTCTAAGTTTTACTTCTCTTTTCTATCCTTGAATATAAATTTGAGTGCAGAAATTGACAAACTTTACAATGTTCAATCTCCTCAATGAACAACGATTGTTTTTCTTATTTTTGTTTTTTTAAGGACACACACATCGGAAGAAAGTTCTGTGACAAAAAATCGTTTTTCTACACGTTGCATCATACCAGCAAACATAGCGATGTACAATCAGACTATCCTAGGCGGTAACCGCACCCCAATTTACAAATTGACATCGGGTAAATGACCTTCGATTAACGCAATGCATGTCTCTGCAAGAGTTCAACGTCACATATGTAATCTCTTAATTTCAAAATACTAGTTTTAAACATCGAATCTGTCTTTTAAGAAGTGGCTTGTCAATTTCAATTCATTTAAGACCAAGCTGTTGTCTGTCAACCATTACAGGCAACCTCTTCTGCCTCCCATAAGCATGGACCAAGCGATTCTCCCGGAGAGTAATACACTACGCTTCCTCGGACTTACCCTATCCTCAGACCTCAAATGGAAGCACTATATTGAATCCATAGCAAAATCTACTGCTAAGAAGATTGGGTCACTATGTCGATCCAGGATGTTTTTTCCACCTGAGTCCATTTGCATATATACAAGTCAACCATCCGTCCGTGCATGGAGTACTGCTGCCATTTATGGTCAGGTGCCCCTGCCGTTCTCCTCAGTGTTCTTGACAAGCTCCAAAGGAGAGTCTGAAATGTGATAGGTAATGATCTGGCGGCTCGACTGCAGCCACTTTCCCATCGTCGAAATGTGGCCTCCCTCTGTCTCTTCTATAAATACTTTCATGGCTTCTGCTCGGATGAGCTTAAGTCACTGATGCCTCCTCAATAGGTGTTTACCCGTGCAACCAGACTGGCAACTGGGTCCCACCCATTCACAGTCAGGTTAGCCAAATGCAGACGACAATTCTACTCCTGCAGCTTCCTCTCTCGCCCTTCCCGCCTGTGGACCTCACTCCCGTATTCTTGCTTTCCTGACGGCTACAACCCCCAGAAATTTAAATGCAAAGTTAATACTCATCTACTAACCACTGGCCTCTAGCTCTCTCCCCTCCCCTGTATAACCTACCCTTTCTCTCCACCTATGTATCTGTCATCGCACCTGCTTTCTCAGCTTTCTATTGTTCCTTTCTAACTAGCTTGTACTCCTCGCTCTTTTCTAATTAATCTTTATACATTTATGTAGCCCCCTGCACATCAGTGGCGTTTCCGCCTTGCTCGGGGTGAAATGATTAAAAAAAAAAGTACGTGTCGTTCAAAATTTGACAGAGTAAAGTGCTAGAATAAATTTCCAAGGAAAAATTAACTAAGTGCCTGATTGTATCTGTTGATTATGGGCATGCAGTTTGCTTTGAGGATCAGTTGTATCACCTACAGTTCCTAATTCCCAACTAACTTATGTAAAAAATCGACCCATGACACACTAAATACTATTTAATTTAATGATTTTTCTGCACGGACTGCAACTCCCACTTGTATTGTTGCAAGCAAGATTATCTAGCTCCAGCATTCTCATTCCTTCCGCAATATTCTTCTCTAACTTATTTCACAGCATATCTGCCAGCACATGTCAAACGCCTCTTTCTTTTGTTGGTTCTTTTCGTACTCCAAATCCCCAATCTCAATTCTTACATATTTAGTCATACTCTCTTCGTTTTTTATGTTATTTCTAACAAAGTGGTCGGAAGAAGTGTTTATTCCAATGAAGCCCCTCACTTGTCTAACATTGGTTGGAAACTAAACTGATCTTATAGACTTGAATATATCAAAATCTGGCTGTATTCTCTCTTCACTAATTTTGAAGTCAAGATAAAAGAACTCACACTAAGCTACTTTCAACTTGAGATTATGATTATCCAAAATAACCAAGACCGTGTTTATGTGCAATATGTGGTCTTCTACCAAATTCGAAATCATCAAAATGTAATTCAATAAATGGAAAAAAATCAGAATATTTTTTTTTTCGTTTTCGTATGTCTTCATTTCCTGCGCGTCAACCACCATCTATTAGCTGTCTGCCAAGCGTACTACTCTGCTTGTGTTCGAACAAGCCATACTTCTAAACTCCACGGACAGACTGCAGGAAATCGAACAAGGTATGGTGTTCCATCTTAATATTTTTAACTAACATTTTTATAATAATCACAAGAGCAGAGCACACACAAGAAAAATGAGAAGTCACCAAGCTTGATGTTATCTGTCATATATATATATATATATATATATATATATATATATATATATATATATACTATAATCATCCGCAGAGAGATCTGTTTTGCTGTATTACAGTTCATCAGTACGGCTTACACTCCGGTCGCTTCCAAACCCAGGATAGAAATCCGACCGAATTGGTGTCAATCGGTGATTCTACCCCTAGGCCACGATCGTCCAGTAGAAAACGGCACGCTTTTTAGCGCCTATAAACACGCCCAATGGCTAGTGTGCTCCAATTCATTATCGAATGAGCGGTGCGTATATGCCGGAGTAGCTACTGTTTACAAAGTCTACCACTCTTCCAGAGTGCTCAATCAGGGTGTAAGAGCGTAAATACTATATATATATATATATATAGGAAAGAGTTCTAAATAACGAAATTGAAGTTTTGTAACTATGTGAATAGACATCAATATTTCTTAGTAATTTACGTTTCACCTTACA
>JBBBDQ010028566.1:0-132286 GCA_037127315.1 Ascarosepion bandense
TGTATAAGCTGCACATTTTCTCTCTGAAGACGAAGACATAGCACTGGGATAATTGTCGCTCATTGTATATCAAGTTTATTTTTCCGAATTTTGATAAAAATTATCTGAACTATAACTTATATCAATTCGGTATTTAATCTCCTTCGAAGTAATCGTCTTCTGAAGCTAGACATTTTATCCATCATCGTTTCCATTGCTGGAACTCTTTTGGATGGCGGATAGCTAACAGCTGCTTTGTTGTGTTTTTCCTGGATTTCCTCGCCGTCTTTGAATCTTTCTTTCATTCAAGGTAGGATTTGAATTTCGGAAATTGAAAAATATCGCGAAGGGAGAGATCCGGAGAATATGGTGGTTGTCAGATATATGGGAATAGTGTGCTTGGCCAGAAACTGCTGCACAATTATGTTCACCGATAAAGTCTCTGTGGTCTGGTGAGACGGCAACACTCTACACACGTTCCTTCTAAGCAGTGCTTATAAAGAACAGAAGTGAGTGAGAACATTAAAACTGTGTGCGTATAAACGACAGCGTTCAATGTCAATGTGTCGAGTGGCTTCACCCTGTGTACATTAGGTCCGTTATTATAACTAAAGTCGCGGTACTTTTTATCAGGACTTATATTGGGGTCTGTAACAACTGTACATATTGCACGAAGTATGCCTGAAATCGAAAATTTATAGATTACCCATATTTATTCAATCAGTCCTCGATCATTTTCGAATTCGAGATGCTTTAAGTATTGATTACATAAAAGAATATGTCTCCGTATGTCTCTGTTAGTGTTTGTGTGTGTGTGTGTTTGTGTGTGTGTGTGAAATCAAATATTTCTATTGAAATTTAACTATTGTTGTTTATTATTATGAAGTATAATGCGAAAATTTGTTTAACATCTGCTTTTTAAAAGATAAAATGACCAACATTCGTTTTAGATTAATACTCTCTTTAAAACGCATAATACTGGCAAAGTGGCATCAGATTGTTATACGATGCTCATGGCACAAGAACCACACGAAGTAGTTACTGGATGATGTTGTATAAATGTAAGAAGAGAAAGTGCAGCTGTCTCTTCCAGATGCTAAGTATGAGTTTTCTTCTCATTTGCAGTCTCTCCAACACCTCGTTGTTGCTCACATGCTCAGTTCATTGTATCCTCAGCATCCTTCTGTAGAACCATATTTCTGCTGCCTTGATAACTTTTCTTGATCCTTGAAGAGACTGTCCAACATTCGCTACCATACAGATGGACAGATATCACATAACATTCCGACATTCTTTGTTTCCATTGAGATTTTCCTCTCTAAATACTTTGGTTAGTTTTAGAAAGCCAATGCGTCTTCGGATCTCAGTATCGCACTTTCCATCCTCTGTCAAAACTCTTGCTTTTTTTTAATCATTTCACCCCAAGCAAGACATTTCACTGCCACTGTTGCGCAGGGGTTTACACTGGGGAAAGTGATGATAAAGAGTGGTTAGGGGGTTATATAGGGGAACGTGATGAGAAAGAGTAGTTAGGAGGTTACATAGGAGAAAGTGATGAGAAAGAGTGGTTCGGGGGTTACATAGGGGAAAGTGATGAGAAAGAGTGGTTAGGGGTTACATAGGGGAAAGTGATGCGAAAGAGTGGTTAGGGGGTTACATAGAGGAAAGTGATGAGAAAGAGTGGTTAGGGGTTTACATAGAAGAAAATGATGAGACAGAATGGTTAGATATAGGAAATGTCAGAAGGAGGGTGATAGACGGGTAAGGACACCGAGAATGATGGCTGGGTAGATGGGAAGAGTGTTTGAGAGAATGGGTACGAGTTAGTGTGTTAGAAGGTGTCTATTGACCTTACATTTTAACTCCTGGAGATTGTAGCTGTCGGAGAAGCAAGTATGTTTTCACTTGCTTCATTTTAGTTTCCCCGGCTTGTAGTTGGCACTTTCGGCTCTTGTTTTTGCTGATGACCATATTTTCAGTTTTCTTGAACAAAGGCACCAGTCAGTCAAATACGTGCTATACGCGGTACACGCTTGTGTGATCATGTCTCGAAAGTGACATGACTGACAGGGCAGAAGATTTTCCTGCAGTAATTTGCCAATACATTCTGCCATTACACTGAACCCAATATATACTGTTATTTAATCCATAGCTAGAGGGAAGAGACAGATCAATACATTTCCCAAAAGTACTGCACGGACGTGAATGCAACGAATTAAACTGGAATTCGAGTTCGGCTCACGGGTCTCTAATGCACTACTGCATCACAAGGCAAAGGCTTACTTTCGTCAAATTTTAACAGGATAAATCTTTCGTCTTCTAAATTAGATGAAAGCGATCAATAACGTTGGCCATAAGCTACTTTTTATTTAATTAGTTCGTCTAATGAGACTGAACTGGTCCAAAATTACGAGGCCACCCTTTCGGTTCGATTTTATAGTTATAATCTTATCACTTTGATTGGATTTTCATCGACGATTGATGTTTATTCTAATTGCCATCAATTTATGATTTCTCGCTAACTTATATATTCGATCTGACGTTCGTCTGAAAAACGACATAGTTGATTTCGTCGATCAATGAAAAAGAAATGAAGATCGAACGATCGATTAGGGTTTGTCTTCATTTGTTGTCTGCACCTTCATGTCGATTCTAAAAATAACAATAGCAAGACTCCAATATTTTCTGATGATATGATAATAAATGAAAGAAGGCTATCGACAAACGATGACGGTATTTATTGTCATTATGTCTTTCTTTTCCTAGTCATTTCACCCGAAACAAGGCGATAATTCCACTAAGAAGTGTGGAATAAGAAATTAAAAATTAAAATCAACCTTCTTCTTCACTTTTACAAAAATTCGTGTGAAATCCTGGTTTTTCCCAAATAGAAAAATAATTGACCATGTGCTTCCAGAAAGGATCGAAACAGGATTTCGCATGTGTTAAACTGATTTGCTGTCAAATGAGATCAAAAGGGACTGCGCGATCAAGTGCGGAAAATCTAATGACAATAAAAGGCTCAGATCAGCGTCAGTCAGGGTCATCTGGGAGCAGCGAGAAAGACAAAACTAAAATGTAACTTCTATATCAAATCGACACGGACCTTCTCTTTCTCCTTCTTTCTCGTGTGCAGATTCATTCTACTTCTTTTGCTCTATCCAAATACATTCCAATCAAAAAATAAGTTTATATCAACATACGTACGTACGCATATACTCTTTCAGGAATTACTACTACAAACAATTTCTTCAACTCTTGATACCTTTAAATTGCTCATTGAACACGAATTCTACCCTTAACTTCTTAATAATGTTTCTAATTGCACATTAAATCCTACAACTTATGTTATTCTTTCCTTTTAATAAATTTCTGTCTTAACATGTATATTTTTATTCTTACAATATTCCACACTATTAACACTAATCCACACATTCCAACCTGCCGACAACCAACCTTCTGATGAAAACCTTCTGATGATAATTCTGGATAAAACTTGTAACCTGTAGGGAGTTCGGTTATGTCTGACACAAGGCCGAATTAAATAAATATTAACCATCGCCCTTCGGCTTCAGACAAAAGAGGTTACTGGGAGTGAAAGAGAATGAGAAGACTTTAAAAGGAAACAGAAACATAATTCAAAACAAGAAACTAAACATAATCTCTATTTTTAAGCCCTAGAAGGATTGTGAACTGGACGATCGACGAACGTATCTACTTTTTATTAGTAAAACAGTAAGTATATTTTAGATAATGAAATGTTTTTACAATGAGTCTTGCTAAAAGATCTAAATAAAATGAATATTTCAAATTCAAGATCTAAACTACAGCGAACCAGTATCTACGAATCTAAATGTTTTTTGAAGAATTGCCTTCTTGATCAACTCAATTCCGTAAATAATTATTTCAGTCATACAACTACGAAATTGACGCGAAGACTTAAATTGAATCTCTCAGAACAGAACTCGATTCGATCTCATTTAAACACACACGGAATCCTGCCAAACCCTTTCCAAAACATATTTACTGATAACGCAAATATATCATCACTAGCAGTACAGCCCGGCGTTGCTCGAGTGTAATGAGAGCTTTAAAAACAATCCATGGTCCTGTAGCTCAGACTTAGCCTAAAAAATATTTGTGTGAAGTTTGGTGAGAATCGGATAAAAATTGTGGATTTGTATAAAGGACATACGGACAGATAAACAGACACAAACATCTTGCCTTTTATATATATATATATATATATATATATATATATATATATATATATCTATTATCGATTTTCTGCACTATTGTAAGAACTGCCACCTTGAAACATCTGAATATCGTCTTTGTCTATGAGTGTATCAAATTTGATTAAAATCGGACCACTCCTTCTATAACCCAGTTTTTTCGATTATCGATTTTCGATATTTATCGGTGGTACCGCGACACAAAACCTAGCTAAGAACAATCGCAGACGCTTATGGTATAACTGTGTAAATTTTCAAGAAAATCGGTTCAGCCGTTTCGAAGTCTATAGATAACGGACACACACACACACACAGACACATACACACACAAAGTTCTATTTAAATATAAGTTTAGATTCACATGCAAAAATGCTGAAAATATTGGAAGCATAATTAATTTTTAAAAAAATGACACTTAATATTATCGACTGCGAATATGCTACAGCAGGCTGACCGTGTTCTGGACATAAAACATACGCATTTCTCTACAGACGTGCACAAAACTACATACATTCTACACGTAAAATAAAATCCATTCACGATAATGCCGACAAAATTTACAGACAATGAGCATAACTTCAAGGTAATAAGAAATTAAAGAAATCATGTGATTTCAGATGCAGTCGTAGGAGTCAACATAAATTCTTCTGCTGTCATTTGTCGCTCTTAATTAATGTTGTCTTTTTGTCATCTCTTCTAAATCTTGTTCGACCTTCTATTCACTCAAGTTCACTAATTACGTTATGCATTGTTTTCCTCTGTCCCTCTAGCCTTTAATATGAACTGTCCCTTGTCCTTTTTCCTTATTATGTCCCCTCGATATTTCAACTGTCTCTTCCTGATTAAGTTTCATTTTGTTTCCAATTTTCTGTTAAACTTTGCTGTTGTAGTGAACTAAACAAGTTCTAGATTTAAAAAAATCAAATGCTAAGTACTGACTCATTGATTTTGTTAGAAATAAACAAATTTACACGAAATTACAAAACCTTGCTTAGCACACACGTAAAAGGGCATCCAAAAACAAAACTCATGAAATTTCACACCTCGATACCAAATGTTTTTCGGCCAATAGAAAACTAGGAAACATCGAAAAACAAAATTCAAATAATCTTCAATTATCAGAAACAAATCATTTTATGGACCGTGTTCGCGAGCCGGCGCGAAATTGTTCGTTGTTCAATGGAAAGGCCAAAATCACATCCGGGAGTGAATTCCCAAATGACCTTTTCGAGCCCCACAATCGAAATAAAAAACGGAGCAAATTCGACTGTCGCCAGAGAAAAGACGACGAGCGTAATTAACACGTATCCTTGACAAATGTCGAGCGATCGTTATTATTATTATCTCTATTTTTCTCCCTCACCTCTTTATTCTCACGGTTCACCCGTCTGTCTTTTCTTATACTTGATAATCGAACGGAACCCTTTAAGACTGAGCGAATACTTCAAAAACGTTTCTACCCAAATATAACGCTTCTACACACATACACACATACGTTCCTTCCTACGTACACATATTCATTCTTGCAAAGTCTACTACGAACATTTTAACGATCTTGTATCAACCAAAATACATTAATTCTGTTTGTAAAAACCTGAATTGATTTATATCCATAAAATTGTTGTTTCTATTTACAATTTGATTTTCTTGTTTTATACCTCACTTATGGTGGGCAAATCTAACTAACAAGGCAAAATCAAACTCCTCTGTTTCAACACACATACACTTCACTAACCCACTATACTGTGACTTAAGTGTTCGATTCTTGTTTTATCTAGCAACCTTCAGTAGAACCACATTTCAAGTCTCTTATTCATCTGCTTAATTTTGGAATATCCTTTCGCTATTTCATTGCCACTTCGGATTTCAGTGTCGCATTTTTCGTCCTTTGTTAAAATACTTCAGTCATTTAACAGCAGAGGTGATTCCTGCTTTGGGCGATTATGTCTCGAAAGAGACATGACCGACTGGACAGAATATTATCCAGCAGTAGGTTGCCATAGATCTCTGCGGTAGACTGGTTGCCAGCCATGACTAGAGAACCCACGCTTTCCTATCATTTAACGCATAACTGGAGGGAAGAGACGGATTAATACCTTTCCCAAGGGTATTTGTGCGTAAGTGATTGCAAGGATTTCAACTGGAATACGAACTCGGCTCCCTGAGTTGTCGTTCCGAGTCGAGATCCACTGCACTACAACCACTCATTAAAAAAATTACTTTTTGAACAAGACAGAAATGAGATAAAAAATTTTACTACTAAACATTTGCATCTCGCAAAATATACTATAAATACTGGTGGATTTTATTCACTCGGAGTAAAACCTTCATCCGGTTAAAGTTTACACAATTCAGGCCTTTTTAATCATTGTATCTACTTGAATCAAGTAGCCAGAAAATATTAAAGAAAAAAAGCACGTGAATCTGCTCTAAGAAACAGTGGATATTCAAACAAGAACAAAATTGGAGAACCTGATACTAACAGGTCAGATAGAGGGAAAAAGAGACAGAGGAAAACAGCGGATAGCATATTTGAAGGACATGAGCAGGTGGAACGGGGGCTGAGTGACATTACAGGAGAAAGAAAGCTAAGAGCTACCAGGGATAGGGAGAGGTGGAGATCCATGATCGCCTACGTCTTGAAGGAACAGGTCACAAAGAAGAAGAAGAAAAAGAAGAATGAAAATGGGTCGGCCAGAAAGCTCATCGGCTAAGGATATTTAATTTTGACGTTGCAAATAGAAATAATCGACCGTATACATGCAGAATTTCACATTCAATTGAAGAACGTAGCCTTGGGCAGATGAAGTTGCAATCAAATTAAGCGATATTTTTATTCAAGATAGAACAACACATTACGTAGAGAACATAAATAAACTTTTTTCTTAGAGATACAAAGGACTGGAAAATGTGGAGGGCCATGATCACCTACATCTCAAAGGCATAAAAGAAGAATATTGATCTTTAGTAAATACATTGTGGAACAAGCTTTAGGAGTGTTAACAAAATATATTTATCTTATTTACGAGCTACAAAATATATTTTTACGAGCAATATAGCCTGGTGTTGCTCGGGTGTAATGAAAGCTTTAAAACTAAAGCTCAGACTCATTGGACGTTGACACGAAAGACTAAAAAGCAATAATTGTTGCCAGTCAAAAGGAAACCGTAGATTGAAAGAAAAATGGATGGATGTAAGTCAAATTTTGATTTCTGGTATCGATGTCAAATAAGGTTTCCGTCGCAAACTGAATTTTGAAAGTTAAATAAGTCCTCTGAGTAAATGATATCATGGCTGAGATGAAGAACTACAATTATACCTATTAGAGCAAAACTCGAAGCAAAACCCAAAATAAAGGGGCTGAACACCTGATTTTTATCAAACCCGATAGGATATTGGGGTATCGATTTCCAATATCGGAGTCAAATAATTCATCCAAGGATAAACTCACCTAAGTATGTCCATGAAAATTTATCGTAGCCATCAGGAATAAAATTGGAGAAAACGAGCCATATTGATTGCTTAATATCGGTTTTTTGATCAGATTCGATAGAATATCGGGTGTATCAATTTTCGATATCGGAAAAAATGAGTCGTCTGGGAAGATCTACTAATGTTTGAGACTAAAAACTATAATTTTACCAAGGTAGAGCAAATTCTGCAGCAACAACCACGATAAAATGGCTGAAATCCTGATCTTGATCAGACCTGATCGGATATCGGTGTATCGATATCCGATATCGAGGGGAAATCGGAAAAATAAGTAGCCCGTGACCTGACCGGAAGCCTAAAGAATATTTGTGTGAAGTGTGGTGAAAATCAGATAAAAATTGTGGATTTGTAAAAAGGACATACATAGATACAGACAGACAGACAGACAGACAGACAGACAGACACACACACACACACACACACACACACACACACACACACACGCACAAAAAAAAAACATCTTGCCTTTTTATATAGAGAGATTATTTAAGAACTATAAACACAATAAAATTTGGAGAGCTATAATTACTGACGTCCTGAAGGGTACACCCAGTAGAAAAAGTATTTCAATATCCTATTTTATTAACAACCTATTTGTTGCTTTATGTTCTGGTCATATTATTCCCAACATGTCTTTGTGTAACCACATCTCTATCGCTTCCATCCTTCTTTGCACCAACAAAGGATTTGTCCTGCATTAACTACAATTACTAGTGGAGACATGACATACCCACTTAGCATTTTTTCTTTATTTCAAAAAATGTTGTTTTAAAGCTGATTTTTCCAGGACGTATCAATCAGCATCATTAATGGTTTGAAAGATGGACAGCTATTCATTCATGCTAAGTATAAAGAACCACACTTTTTCAGCTCAACCAAAAGCTGACGTTCTCTGAATCGAAAGCTTGCCTTGGTCACGGAGATGTGACGGATTATTTTATCAGTGCAACGTTCTGTGTTGTGGGGTCACAGAACACCAAAATTAAAATGGAGAATTTAATGCGGGATATCCTGTCCACAAAATAAGACACAGATTTCAAGAAAAGACAACGCAATAAGAAATGTTTCTATAAAAATAGAATATAGAATATTTAACAATATATATACAGAATAAACAATATGTATATTTCTTTAGTATATTTTGTTTGATAGGAAAATGTCTTTTAGATTTAAGCGAATGTTGGTTGAACAAAAAGCGTCTATGTTTTGCTGTGTGTACTTCAACAGAGTAGTAGAACAATGTTTGTGTCCGCCGTTAAGTAGATGGAAAAGTAAAGGGTTTCAATTTAAGGTGAAAAAGAGTGTGAGTGAGAAATAACCGGAGAAAGGGAAAAGGTCAAATAGAGGTAGTAGTAAGTAGCAGAATACGTGTGTTTAATCATCTTTACGACACGCGGTTTTCATTTCGCTGTCACGTGATAACCTTATTATCCCGCGCATTTTGACGTGGTTATTTAAAGAGCCACACAGGTGTCGTCTGGCAGCTGAGCCCCGCTACCGGCCGACGATAGCGGAAGCATGTGCAGCAGTTTCCCAACTCGAGCGAGACCCCCTTGCTATCCAGTATGGCTGAAGGACATTAGTTTAATTCTCGCTCCCACACACCGCACTAATTGCAGGTCGCAATTAGTCGCGTTTTTATATTCACACACACACACTTTTCCCTTTACAAACTCAAATAGTTTATCCACTCAACAACTCAGTTATGTTATAGCGTGTTGCCTATCTATTCTTTTCTGTCAGTAGTCCGTTCTAGTGAACGGGAGTTGTATACTGTTTCAGGTTAACGGAATTTGGCCTTGTTGTAGATAGCCCACTAAAAGTCATAAAATGTTTACAAATCAAGAAAGGCAATTTGAGTAGAAAATAACATTTTATATATACACATATCAATTAATGTTTTTACAATTGAAGTAATACATGAAGTTTTATGTCCAACGGACGTTAAAATGTTCATGGCAATAAAATGCTGAAAGAGAATTAATGCTTAGGAATTTGGGAGCGTGTAAGTAAGGAATGTATTTGATGTATTCGCTCCTTGGGTCAGTAAGTAGTTTTTGAAGCAGGGAAGAAGGAAAGAGGTAAGGGAGGCGAGCGTAGTAAGCCGTTTGACTAAAGTCAAGGGGATATTAATTACTCTCTTCTCCTTGAGTCAGTCTGCCAATCGATGCTTTTTGTATCCGCTTTTTATATCTTCTTTTTGGATCACAGCAGCTCATTTGGGATTCCACACTTGTATTTGGTTCTGAGCTTCCCATTGGCTGAAAAATAAAATTCACGTAGCCTCGCGAACTGGAAATTTTATATTTAATTAATTCTTAGATTTCAATAGGAACATCTGCGCAGAGCCGGTGGCGCAGCTACGACTTTTGGTCATTTTCTTTTTGGCCGTGAAAGCGCAAACATCCGGTCCATCGCTTTTGCTCGGTATCACCACAATGTACATTATTATTCCTTTCGGGACTTTCTTTCTTCAAGGAATAACTTTCAATCAACAAGTGACTTTCACTTACGTTTCTTAACGTTACCAGGGAAAGAAATTTTCCTTCCCTTATTTTCCTGCTTTTTCAATCCTATGTAACCTTATTGTTAATACATGTTTTACTTACGTTTCTTAACGTTACAATAGAAAGAAATGTTCCTTCCCTTATTTGGATGCTTATTCTATCCTATGTAACATTATTGTTAATACATGTTTCACTTACGTTTCTTAACGTTACATGAGAAAGAAATTTTCCTTCCCTTATTTGGACGCTTATTCTATCCTATGTAACATTATTGTTAATACATGTTTTACTTACGTTTCTTAACGTTACAAGAGAAAGAAATTTTCCTTCCCTTATTTGGATGCTTTATTCTATCCTATGTAACATTATTGTTAATACATGTTTCACTTACGTTTCTTAACGTTACATGAGAAAGAAATTTTCCTTCCCTTATTTGGACGCTTATTCTATCCTATGTAACATTATTGTTAATACATATTTTACTTACGTTTCTTAACGTTACAAGAGAAAGAAATTTTCCTTCCCTTATTTGCAAGCTTATTCAATCCTATGTAACCTTAATGTTCATACATGTTTTATCGTGTTTACTCTGGTGTTGTTTCTCATTTCCTACTCCGAATCGAAATGCAAATAATAAATACCGTTTAGGACAACAATTTTGTTTAATCTTTGATGTTCTGTCGACTTCTTTCACTTTCGTTATTTTGTGCCGCTCACGCACACACCTTCATCCATATTTCAACATATATTTCTTTAATATATTTTGCTCACACAATTTCACTCCTACGCATTTTAACAAGCTTGTTTTCATCTATGAGACACACATTTTTCATCCAGTGTTCACGTGATATTCATATTTCCCGCACATTTTGGCATAGTTATTTAAGGAGGCACACACGTGTTTTCCAAGGAGTTTGGGCTCAGCTGCCATGTTATCCCGGGGACATGCTTCTTAGTTTTACCAAACTCACACATACACACCTGTACTAATTGTAGATAGCATTTAGTGGTGCGATTTTTATTTCTCACATACAAGCATGTACACACACACACACACACACACACACACACACACACACACACACACATTATCCAATACAAACTCAAATGGGATATCAACTCAACAACTCAAGTTTGTACATTATTATTCCTTTCATGACTTTCCTTCTTCAATGAAAACTTTTCAATCAACAAGTGACTTTCACTTACGTTTCTTAATATTCAGTCAGTTAAGTGCCATACGTGAAACACGCTTGGGCGATCCTGTCTCGAAAGAGACATGATTTACTGGGCAAAAGATTATCCCGCAATAGCTTGCCATTGCTTTCTGCAGTAGACTGGCTGCCAGCCAAGATTATAGAACCCAATCTCTCCTGTTATTTAACCCATAACTGGAAGGAAGAAACGGATTAATACCTTTCCTAATGGTATTTGCGCGTAAGTGAATGCAATGAATTCAACTGCAATTCGAACTCAGCTCCCCGATTTCTCGTTCCGAGCCGATACCCACTGCACCACAACGCACATAAACGTTTCCTCCCCTTATTTGCATGCCTATTCAGCCCTATGTGAAATTAATTGTTAATACATGTTTTATCGTGTTGTTTCTTATTTCTTATGCCATCTTACGCCGAATCGAATCTCAAATTATAAATATTCGTTAGCAGATACCCCGGTGTCCGCTACAGTATAACCACCCCCTTGACCAGAAATTTTAGTAGTCAGTTGCATAGTACCAGTAACCCACAGTGTGTGCCCTGACGAAAATAAAACAATGAACATATTAAAATATATAAAACCATTTCGGTTGCGTAATGCTGCAAAATAAAATAACTTTGTTTAAGCCTTTACGTTGTCTGAGTTTCAGTTTGCCAGAACGGCCAACGAATGAAAGCTGTCAGCTATTATACTGTAAGGCAGCCGAAGTAATTGATGTTGAACTTTTCTTACCTTGTTACTAAAATCTAAGCCAAAGTGCATTTTCATTTCATTCCGACTGCTGATTCAAGTTTAGCCAAACGAGATCAAAATCAATCCGAAAATGAGCGACTGTACTTCACTAAAAAATAAAAAAACAAAAACAAAAACGCTGGAACGAGACATTAAGTCGCTGAGTGCTGTCTTCTATCGTTTGAACTCTTAGCGTTTCAAAGTAAAGCTTCGTATCATTTACTTCCCGTTTTAACTTGTAGACAGCGCCACTCAATTATTTGGTACCACGGAGAGTCTCTGCAGAAATACAGTGCCATTGTTATTTTAAGGCTAAATGAACCATTTATAATGGGTTTCAATAAACTACTTTCATATATTTCGAACTGACCGGTTGCTTCTAATCCGAACTATTTTAATACTAATTTTTCTTCGACCTCTTTCGAAATTATTTGTAAAACACATTCATACAACTTGGTTTGATATGTGCAGCGATAGCGAGATAATTGTTCCAAAAGCTTCTTGACGTGCAAAGTAAACTATTTATAAATTATTTTAAAAATCAGATAAGTGTTGGATTTTAATGAGGATGGAATCATTTTTAAAATCTTTTTAGAAAATCTTTTAAGAATATGTAAGAATATTTAGGAATATTAGTTTTCATATCAGTTATCCTCACATTTCGACAAATTCTTTTTTGTTAAGCTTAATTTATATATATATATATATATATATATATATATATATATATATATAGCGTGAAATCTCAAAGAATTTAAATCATACAATTTATTAGTTAAAAAAAGCAAACTGCCATGAATCGTAAAATGGAAAAATTCAATAAAAATACATTATTTAGTTAGAAAATCTTTTCATTACTTGTAAGTACAAAATATATTAAGGGCACTTTTCCCTTAAGAATTTTTTTTTGATGAATAATGATTTTTTCCAAGAATTGTTTGTATAAATTTTCAAATTTT
Organism: Ascarosepion bandense; assembly: GCA_037127315.1. Taxonomy (NCBI): domain Eukaryota; kingdom Metazoa; phylum Mollusca; class Cephalopoda; order Sepiida; family Sepiidae; genus Ascarosepion; species Ascarosepion bandense. The sequence continues at coordinate 13,123 of JBBBDQ010028566.1, forward strand.
CATTAAAATAATTTATAAATTTTAATCATTTAAAATTCTGTATTAATTGTTAGAGGACTACTGATATTGTTACTAAATTAGGACTGAATTTATTAATCTTAAGCGGAAAATCAACGACGCCAATATTTTAGAAAGATTTGTTTCATTTATTTTACTAGCAGTATAGCCCGGCGTTGCCCGGATGTAATTAAAGCTTTAAAACTAATCCTTGGTCCTGGAGCTCTAACTCAGCCTAAGAATATTTGTGTGAAGTTTGGTGAGAATCGGATAAAAATTGTGGATTTGTATAAAGGACATACAGACAGATAAACAGACACAAATACAAACACCTTGTCTTATATATATATATATATATATATATATATATATATATATATATATATATATATATATATTATCGATTTTCTTCACTATTGTAAGAACTGCAACCTTGAAAATTCTGAATATCGTTTATTATGTTCTTTGTCTATGAGTGTATCAAATTTGATTAAAATCGGACCACTCCTTCTATAACCCGATTTTTTGGATTATCAATTTTCCATATTTATCAGGGGTACATTGACACAAAATCAAGCTAAAAACACTCGCGGACGCTTATAGTACAACTGTGTAAATTTTCAAGAAAATCGGTTCAGTCGTTTCGGAGTTTATAGGTAACGACACACACACACACACACACACACACACACACACACACACACAAAGTTCCATTTATAAATAAGTTTAGATTAGATGTGTGTATCAATGAGTCGATGTTTGCAAATACGAATGTCCACACCTGGCATTATAGGAAAATAGGGCGGTAACTATAGTAAATCTAAAACTTATTAGTAATTTTTTAACATTTCCTCTAAAAGCATCTTTGTAAGTTAACCTATAAAGCTAAGATTTAGAAATTAGAATACACAGATTAATTTAGACTAGCGGAACCCGTGGAATTTCCACGAAAGGATAATTATGATTTCCTGGAAAGATTTGACTTTGTCATCCTACAAATGATAGTAATGTCTTCAAACATAAAGGTAATGGATAATAAAATAACGATAACACAGAGTGTAATTTTATTAAAATATCTATAAAAGAAATGTAAATATCTATAAAAGTAATATTATATTAAGCCGCGTATACACAGACCATAACCAAATACTCTACGCTATTTTGTGAGAGATTTTCAAAACAGAAAATGCTTTTTTTTATAACTGAAAAATCATGGCTCTTATAGAAAAAACCAACTGAGTAATGGCCAACGGTGTAGAGGTCAGAAATTTCGTAATTATTTCGCGGGATACGACAACAAACCTACCTATTTTTACTATATTGTACAGTACACACACATATACACACACAATTACTGCTACAATCACCAGCTTAAGCTGCTACTGCTACGGTAATGCTATAGGCTCTCGTCTCCTACTCTCTCACTCTTTACTACCCTTCCGTTTGGCAAGGGTGAGAGAAAGGCTGAGGAGAGTGGCGTTTATAGATTATAAAAAGATAGAGAGGAAGGAAAAGCTTGTGTAGAGAGTAAATATGTTATCTTTCTTCAGTGGCGTAACGGACAGAGGAACTAAGTAACTAACTAAGGAAGGAACAAGCTGAATCATTATATGATTAAACAGATAAATACAAATTTATATATAAAACGAATTCACGTTGTATTCGTCAACTAATTGCTACACTTATATCCTCAATGGAAAAACTTCTCGAACATGAGTCTGTCAATCATGTTGTCACCATCTCATAAAAGCACACACTACTCGATTAAAACATGCTTTTCTGCGATATTTGAAACTCAAAATAAATACTATTTCTTTCATATCAGATTAATCAACCTTTAAATAAGCTAATCCTGCTCAAATGAAGTTTTGAATTTTTTGAAATTTTTTAATATTTTAATTTATTGAAGAGTAACATGTTGTGTTGATATATTTGTCAATATAAATGATTTTAACGTTTTTGCTGATAATAAATAAACTAATTCAATCAATTTAAATTCTGTTTGAAATACAGCAACACATTTTACTAATTGCAAATGTTAAATACAAATTATTAGGTTAAAATTAAATCTAAAAGAAAAACTTCAACAAGAATTATTAAAAGTGCATTTTAAACTTTAGTTATCGCTTCTTTGTAGGTGAATATACACTACCGGCCATAGTTATTAGGCAACCCCAGTTTTTTAAAAGAAATGATATATTTCATACTATTTTTAGTATTTATTGCCAAGTGGATAATTCTAAATGAAAATTGAACGGTTCTTTTGTTACTATTATTTTTCAAAAATTTACAAGACAAATAGCGAAAATTTAGCCATCGCACCCTGTAAATTTGCTATATATGTCTATATATACACTACCGGCCATAGTTATTAGGCAACCCCAGTTTTTTAAAAGAAATGATATATTTCATACTATTTTTAGTATTTATTGCCAAGTAGATAATTCTAAATGAAAATTGAACGGTTCTTTTGTTATTATTATTTTTCAAAAATTTACAAGACAAATAGCGACAATTTAGCCATCGCACCCTGTAAATTTGCTATATATGTCTATATATACACTACCGGCCATAGTTATTAGGCAACGCCAGTTTTTGAAAAGAAATGATATATTTCATACTATTTTTAGTATTTATTGCCAAGTAGATAATTCTAAATGAAAATTGAACGGTTCTTTTGTTATTATTATTTTTCAAAAATTTACAAGACAAATAGCGACAATTTAGCCATCGCACCCTGTAAATTTGCTATATATGTCTATATATACACTACCGGCCATAGTTATTAGGCAACGCCAGTTTTTGAAAAGAAATGATATATTTCATACTATTTTTAGTATTTATTGCCAAGTAGATAATTCTAAATGAAAATAGAATGGTTCTTTTGTTATTATTACTTTGCAAAGTTTTAAAAGGCAAGGAAGCAAAGATGAACTCGTCCGAATCACCCTAAACTTTCTCCATTCTTTCATTGATGAAACTGTAATATAGGTAATTATTAATATAGGTAATTATTAAATATTTAAAACTTCATTTGATGCACATGTTTTTGGGTAGTGATAGCAAAAGAACAAGTCTATTTTCATTTATAATTATTTACATGGCAATAAATGCTTAAACAATAGTATTAAATACATAATTGTTTTTTTTTTTGTAACCCAGGGGTGGCTCAATAATTATGGCCGGTATTGTATATATTATCTGTTTATTTCGTATTTTATATCTTTCAGTTCATTTTCTGGTTTCTGTTACATATTTGACTCTAAAATGCCCAGTAACTGTGTACTTTCTTTTATTGCTAAACATCATGAAAAACATTCTGTTGTTCCTTTTTGGTGTGAATTTCAGTCTCTTTATTTTCAAATATTGCATTTTTGTTTCTTCATATAACCGTCAGCCTCACCGTTTTTTAAAAATTTATTTATTATTCAACATTTAATTTAAATTTTAAGATAGATAGACAGATAGATAGATTAATTAATAATGAATCCTAAGAGATAGATATATAATGAACCGTAAGAGATAGATAGATAGATAGATAGATAGATAGATAGATAGATAGATAGATAGATAGATAGATAGATATGAAATGTCTCTGATAAAAAAATATGAATGAACAGATAGATAGATAGATAGATAGATAGATAGCAATGAACACATAGATAGATAGATAGATAGATAGATAGATAGATAGCAATGAACACATAGATAGATAGATAGATAGATAGAGAGAGAGAGAGAGAGAGAGAGATATGAAAAGTCTCTGATAAAGAAATATGAATGAACAGATAGATAGCTAGCTAGCTAGCTAGATAGATAGATAGATAGCAATGAACACATAGATAGATAGATAGATAGATAGATAGATAGATAGCAATGAACACATAGATAGATAGATAGATAGATAGATAGATAGATAGATAGATAGATAGATAGATAGATAGATATGAAAGTAATACAATATGTACATACATACAAGATTGATTAGAAAGATTAGACAAGGTCTGTCTATTTAACTTTTTTATTGTATTTTTCCATTTGTTGATTAATGTGTTGTGTATTAGGGTCAAAACTGTGGATAACACAATAGAATAATTAGATCTAAAATTGGAAAACTTTTTGGTTCTTCTTAATTAAACTTGTCGATTCTTTGTAATCAATGTTGGATGAACAATTTCTGTTTAAATATAACTTATTCACCTAAAAGGTACATACATATTTGCGCAGAAAAGAAATTAGATGCATTCATAGATATAGATAGATAGATAGATAGATAGATAGATAGATAGATAGATAGATAGATAGATACACTGTGATAGATAGATAGATAGATAGATAGATAGAAAGATAGATAGATAGATAGATAGATAATGAATACACTGTGATAGATAGATAAATAGATAGATAGATAGATAGATAGATAGATAGATAGATAACAAATTATTTACTTTATAGTGGATGCTATTAAATGAATGACATGCCTTATTTTTTCTACTTACGAAATCTGTTTCTAAAGTGATCTCCTCTTTATACCTTTTCAATTGATTTCGAACTTGAATTTAATTTTTCTAAAAAAACGTGACTTATTACGTACTTCTTCTACTAACTCCCATCTTTCGGTCTCTCATTATATATATATATATATATATAATAGTTATAATTTAGCAATAAACACGCCTCCAGTTAACGCAGATAGACATAGCATCAGATCATAAAACGGCGCCCACTACAATTCCAACGGAGATGCGGAAATGCCAAACCCGATCCACGGGCCAACGCGCACATATTAAACAATAAATTAAAGCAGACATATATGTCATCAAATCGTAAAACGGCGCACGCTATCACGCTTTAAGAGGTGAAAACTATAGATTGCTGTTGATTGGAAGAAGTGTGTGTTTACAGTGTTTTGTCGTTGGGTTTTCTGCAGGGTTTATATGCGCCATTTTTATGTTAAAATTAACATCTAGGAAATCAACTTCAGTTAGGTTAGTTTTTACGTCTATATCGAATTCATTTCTTTTGAAAATCTTTATAATTGCTTTTCTGGTTTTGTCCGTGTGTTGTTTCTAACAGTTTCCTAAGATTATTAGACCGTCCTCCCTGTAGAGGCCTGTATCATTTTTATCTATTATTTTACTTAGTTTTTGTAGTAAATATATGCCTGTGGTTTTGTATGTCTCTGCACCGTCGAAGTTTTCCATAGTAGGGTGAAAGATGCCGTCTTTCTTTATCCATGTGTTTTCATTGTCGAATAGTAGTGATTTGCGGGAGTGTTTACTGATATCGATTTCATTTATTTTTTATTTGCCCCTGAGCTAAGATGATGGCCTTATCTAGTATGAGTTCTGTTATATACGGGTAGAAATCATTTATGTCTAATTGTTCAAAGTAGCAATTACGTTTATTTTTTTATATTATTGAACCAGTGTGTAGTTGCTTTTATGTTTTTCCATTGGTTTACAAGTAATTTCTTTCTTAGTTCAGCTAGTATTGTTTTGCTTATTTTTCCTAGTTCACTTTTGGTTGGGATTATGAGTCTGCATGCAGGGTTTGTTTTGAAATTTTCTTTGTGTTCTTTTAGTGTGATGAAGGCTTGTGCCTTACCGATGCAACATATTCTGTCGTCTAAGTCTAATATTTTGGGTGATTGCTTTGGCTTTCGTATTAATATCTTTTTCTATTATTTTATGTTATTTTTGTATGTTTTAGATATGTTGTCATTGAGTAATTTCTTATGTGTGTGTGTGTGCTTAGTTCGTGTAAATTCTAGTTTTGTCCGCTGCTGGAAATACATTTGTTGATTTTTTATTTTAGTTATATCTTTTTTAATTTGTTTTGAAATGTCTATTCTTTTTTATGTAACTTTATATTTCTTACGATGTTTGTTAAGTCTTTTTCAAAATCGTTTAATTCTTTTTGCTGAGGGGGGCATTTTCTAGTTTTAAATGTCCATTAAACGGTAATTGATTACAATACAACATAATATACCAAGCGACGGTAAAATCAACAGATAATGAGGAAAAAATATACAAAACCCAAAATAACATGAAAATATGAAAACGGACATCGGTCTACAACAATCAATTAAAAACCTGCAGACTCTATTATTACCTCTATTATTACCTTCCCTGTCCAAAACAAACTACTAAATAAACGATCTGAACTAATATCAAAATACAGACATGAAAACAAATTTTTGCTACGTAACTTTAAAATAGAAAACTAATAATAAGAAGCCAATTATAAACAAATTAACGAACTGCTGACGATATAACATCCATTACAATAGATAAATAATAAATAAAATAATATGAATAAATAAATAAATAAAATAATAAAAAATCATAATAAAAAATAAAAAAGTAATAAAATAAGTAATAAATAACAAATCCGAATAAATTAATTAATCATCGAAAAAAAGAATAAGCAAATAACAAGTCAAATATGTTTACTCAAATACATAAATAATTAGCCAAAACAACTTCCGCCAAAATAACCGTTAGAAGGATTACCCACAATGCGCCAGTGACACGTATATATAAATAGCCGAGGAAAAACTCAATACATGTGGCCTGATGACTGCGCTTAGCATGAAACAGTCTGTTGAGTGTTGACTTCAATGTTCACTCTTTCAGATATTATATATTATATATTATATGATATAAATATGATATTAAATCTACCACATTTAATGGATGGATATATATATATATATATATATATATATATATATATATATATATATATATATATCCATTAAATGTGGTAGATTTAATATCATATTTACGATCTAAATCAAATCAAAGTGCTATAAAAAAAAACAATCAACGCCTAATTTCAAATCAAAGTGCTATAAAAAAACAATCAACGCCTAATTTACAAAATCACTTCAGAAACATTGGTATGACGTTTTGGCCGTTGTATGTTCCGGCCTTCCCAGCACCTGAAGAAGGCTGGAGCGTACAAAGACTGAAACGTTGTACAAATGACAAGAGAGATGAGGAAAATAGTCCCAATGATATAAATAGTGTAGTGTTTTATTTTCAAAAATTAGTAAGTAACATGTCATTGAAAATATTGTCCATTGCAAGCCACTACCTTTTCCCAACATTCTAGCCGCATTTGAATTGCACGTCGGATAAACGACACGTATTTTGAGGCTAAGCACGAGTCGACCAATTGTTTGGCATTTTCATAAGAAACTGGTCATGTGCCATCGATCGTAAAAAAAATATTCGGCCGGAGCAATGTTTACTGTATACTGCGGTAGGGTAGAACTTCTTAAAGGTTTTCATTTAGGTTTTCACACGTTTTCCAACATGTGGCCTAACGTTGTCATGTTACTAAATCATTAAGTCACATATCTTCTCGTATAGAGGCCATATTTTCTTTAATGCTCGGCTCAACGCACAAATTGTAGTTGACAGTGTTTTTTGTGATGGTTTCAGTCTGTTTAATCAGCTCATAATAAACTACCCTCAGCTCGCTGTGATTTAATGCACGTTTACAGAGTCGCCAGTAGTCTTTGGAGCCAGACTTGCGAGATGCTATGCGCTGTTTCATTTTTTTCAGCAAACAACAGCTTAGCACTATTAAGAATCCTTTCGCAGTCATTACGAGCAGAGGCAAAAATGCATCTATTATGGTCAAACTAGTGGCTTCGATAAAGCCGGAGAAGTGATTACTGTGGGCGAAAGCGGGCGGGCGAACGAGCAGTATAGAACTAGGTGATGAATGCGGTTTTCTTATCGTAACTTTCTGACAGGGATGAAAGCAATAATGCAAACTTTAACCCAAAAGAACGCATCGGATGCACAATTTTCAACGGGAAGACTAAAATCTTTATTCCAAGGGACGTCACACAGGAAATCGCGGACCGAGTCCCAGTCTGCTCTTTGGTAGCAGCAAGATATTCATCAGTTTGTGAAAAGGGGAAGTGAAAGGAGATATTTACGAAAACCACCGCATGATCAGAGTTTCCAAATGGGCAAGGCTGCTTGACATTGCAAAATGTGGCGTCTGGCAACAAGCAAAAGTTAACTCAACCGAGTCAGTCGTGACAGTAGTATTCAATACCCAGTAAGACAAGTCACTGCAATAATCTTTCTTTTCTCCTGGGCAATTACCCAGAATATGTTTGATTAATTAACCCAAGCAAGGCGGGAATCCATTGGTGTGCAGGGGGTTATAGTGAGCGAAAAAAAAAGCAAGATATAGGGATGTCGAAGCATAAATAAGAGATTGGATGGAAACCAAACAGATAGAAGATAGCAATTGTCGTTACATTTAAATGTTTGGAGATTGTAGCTATCAGGGAAGCGAGTAAATGGAAGGGAGTTCCACAGGAAAGAAGTGCGAGAAAAAATATTTGAGAAAAGTTGCATTTACATTTCAACGTTAAAATGGTGGGACCTACCTACCAACATAGTAGCGCGCTTAAATTCACTCAAATTAGAGCAGTTACCATGAAAATATTTGTAAAACAGATAGAGGAAAGCCACGTCACGTCGGTGAGAAAGTGACTGAAGTCGACAGGTCAAGTCATAATCGATTACATAACACATCCTTCTTTGTATTTTGTCAAGAATAGCATGAGCACCCGAACATAAATGACAACAGCATTCACTGCATGGACGAATGGTAGATTTATAAATTTTCAAGATGGATTTTTAGCAATATATACATCTATAGGCTCGATCTAGTTATTCAACCTCAGGTCGGTTGAAAAGTGAGGCCGAGGAGGCGCAGCAATTTGCTCTCCAGGAGACTAACATTAACCATGATGAAGGCGGGCAGGAATATTTCTATATGATTGTTAAAGGAGAGCAGTTTTGATATAGAGGCATTAAAATTTACAAGCGATTTCCTATCCCACTTAACCACTGATTGAAGGTCCGTTTCAACAGCAGGAACCATGTTTACTTTGTTAGGCTTGGCAGATTTCATATTGAGACGAGAGTAAATGATAGTGTTCTCTGTATTGACGCCTACTTCATCATATCATTAATGATAGTAAGAATGTTGCAGACCATTTATTATAGTAGGGAATTTAACTGGCTCTGAGCACGAGAATAATATAGTGATTCACTCGTGAAAAATAGAAAAAAAGAATTGCATGAAAATACTTTTTTATATTAGCATGATTTAGACATTATTTGTTAGCTACAAAATTTGTTTTTTAATCGATTTAGAAGGGAGAAATCCTGTTTATAATATCGATTTAGTACCATATCGATTCACATATTTACATATTTATTAGACTTTTTTGAGTACGACAACATTTTTTAAGTCCGTGTTTACAAGAATATTTCTTTTAAATAAAGAACAAACATATATATCTTTAATTAAAGAATAAAAATGAATGTAAATTTTGTATCGTTTGTTCTTCATTTAATTCAAATAATTATGATTCTCAAAAATCAGTGAATGCCTTTAAAATATTTCAGAGATGAGGCATTGTAGTTGTTTAACATATTTACATTGTTCAAACTGTTTTCTTCATTTTTGTGGCCTTATTCACGATGTTTCGACCGTTGTTCGGTCTGACTATTTTCAGGTGACTAGAATTTCGAACTGAATTTTATTTTTCACTGAGGCATATTGTTCTCGTTCCACGATCCATGCCTCTTCAAGATATATCAGTTATCTCTATTTACATCAATGCAACGTCAGTTGCCATCTCTTATCTCATTTTATGTTGTTCTCCATTTAAACTCTACTCACACGTAACTCTCTTCACACCAGTATTCCCATCCTTCTCTTACCCATTCTTTGAAATCGCTTGTAACCTGTTCCTTTTTGTATTCGCTCTCGTCTTATGTAATCTTTCCTTCCTCTCGTATGTAGCCGCCCTGCGCACCAGTGGCACTACTGCCTTGCTTGGGGCGAAACGATTATAAAAAAAAAATTCTAAATTTTTTTCACCCCTGCTGTAGTGAGGTATTGAACTAAAAAATCTTTAGGTCAGGTAATTGGATCGAACCAGTGCTTTATGCACTGGGCCACATATCCTTGAAATAGGTGGGTGAATTTTGGGGACTTATAAATAAATGACTCGGTTCCATTTTTTTTTTTTTTTTTTTTACCAGAGCTCATAACACAATCGTAACATTCGTAATTTTTCTCTACTACTCCGTATTTTTTTCGACCTTGCCATCTGATTAAGACTGCTCGCAGTCGTTAACGGGAGCGACACGGCGGTCTGGGGATGTGCGTTGTGGTGCAATGGATATCGGCTCGGAACGAGAAATCGGGGATCTGAGTTTAAAATTCCAGTTGAATTCATTGCATTTACTTACGCGCAAATACCCTTGGGAAAGGTATTAGTCCGTATCTTCCCTCCAGTTATGGGTTAAATAAAAGGACAGATTGGGTTCTATAGCCTTGGCTGGCAACCAATCTACCGCGGAAAGCAATGGCAACCTACTGCGGGATAATCTTCTGTCCAGTCTCGAAAGAAATTAATATTGAGCATTTGGAAGAGACAACTAAAGTTCCTGGGTCATGCAATAAGGAAGAAGTGCTTAGAGAACCTGATACTAACGGGCCAGTTAGAGAGAAAATGAGACAGACAAGCAACGGATAACATACTTGAAGGGCCTGAGCAGGTGGATGACAGAATGGGGTTGCGTGGTGTTACAGGAGAAAATGTGCTCAGAGCCACTAGGAATAGGGAGACGTGGAAGGCTATGGTCGCCTACGTCTTTAAAAGACAAAGCACATCGAAGAAAAAATGTGTAAAGAGGGCTTGGAGAATCTGACACTCACAAGGTGAATAGGTGGACATGGGAAAACATTACGCGATATAGTTCATGGGCTTAAACAAATTCATGACGGTGCCCTGTTTAGAACAAATAACAGGACAAAATATATTAAGGAGACAACAAGGGGCAGAAAGAGGCGGAGGGTCATGATTACTTACGTCCTGAAGGGACACGGAACATAAAAGAAAAAGATATTTTCTATAAAAAAACATTTTCCAAGCATTTGATTTATATGGGTATCTTGATAGCTGCGGTCATGTGAATAATTTTACTAAATATTTCCATCAAAGGCAGTTGTAACATTAAACGAAGTTTTATAACTGAAGAATAGATCTCATCAAAGACATGTAATGAAAAAAGAGCTGTTGAAGAATATGATGCTAACGAGACTATAGAAGGAAAAAGAGAGAAGGAGAATCAACGCTTGACATGCTTGATGGACTTGAGAAAATAGATGGCGGAGTGGGAGTTGAGTCGTATAACAGAAGGGGTCTTAGATCGTTAGGATTATCCAAGGATGCATTCCAGAAGCTGAGTATAGCTCTGAAGAACAGAAAGATTTCTTTGGAAACAAAGAAGAGAGTAATGGATTGTTATGTGATGTCTGTCCTATAATATGGCTGCAAATGCTGGACAATCTCATCAAAGATGAAGAAAAGATTTGAAGCAAGCAAATTTTGGTTCTTCTGAAAGATGCTGAGGATACTATGTGTCAAACATGACTAGGTTTTAGAGAGGATGGTAACGAAAAGGAAACTAATACTTAAAAATCAGGAAATTAAAGCTGAAGTTTCTGGGACAAATAATTGGAAAGAAACGCTGGGAAGGATGGGAAGCAACGAGTGACATATTTGCTTAGCTGGATGGCAGAGCAAGGTTTGGAGGAGAAAGAGTGTTAAGAGATACAAGGGATAAAAAGAAGTGGAAGGCCATGATCGCCAATGTCCTGAAGAGAGACATTACATAGAAGAAGAATTATATCGAAACAGTATTTCAAAATCTAGTTAGAAACTTTTAAATATTTGCCAATTTTTTATATATACATGCACAGTCGCCTGATTTACAAATATATTATCCATGAATATATATTTGTGTCCGACTGAGTAGAGTTAAAAGAATTTCTCGACTGACATTGGCTGCGTGCCAGGTGACTGATGCCATTGCCAAGCGTGTCTGATTCCGATGGGATGAGAAGTAAGACCAATACTTCCGTCGGACATTGTTGCTACGCTTCATCGCAAACGTAATTCAACATAAAATCCTGTCCTTTTTGCTTTGATTAACACAATTTTTTATTTTATTTTTTGGAAAAGGCCAGCGTTCGATTTGGCCTTTTCGTTATTGTTATCTCTTTTAGTTCTATTTCAAGAAAAATCTTCGCTTCTCAGAACGTGTCTTTTTCTTGCTATTTGATTCTTTTTGGCATAATTTCATTTTTGTCACTTTGTTAAATAATAAATTTACAGTTTATTTAAATCGCAGAATTGAATCCCTCATGGCATTTTCTGTGATCTTCTCTATTTTAGAAAGCCCTTTTCTCGCACTTCCTGCCTGTGGAATTCTCTTCCACATACTTGCTTCCCCGACAGCTACAATCTCCAGGAGTTTAAATGTAAGGTCAAGAGATACCTCCTAACTCGCATCCATTCTCTCAAACACTCTTCCCATCTACCCAACCATCATCCTCGGTATCCTTACCCATCTATCATACTCCTTCTGACAGTTCCTATATTTAACCACTCTTTCTCATCACTTTCCCATATGTAACCCCTTGCGCAATAGTGGCAGTGGAATGCCTTGCTTGGGGTGAAATGATAAAAAAAAAACGTCTTTCGTATGAATTTCTTTCACTACTAAACGGGCGCCTGGCTGATTAATTAGCACCCGGAACCATCAACCCAGTTTCAAATCACAGCAGGATCAATTCGTCACAGAGGGAATTATTTGATTAAGAGTAAGAATCCCAGCATTCAGCAGAGTCGAAAAGATTCTAAAAATCCCTACCACCACTTATCACAAGCCTTACGAATGACATTCAGAAACGGAGTGGTTTAGAAATCAATAATTACGCTAGTAGTAAGTTACTAGTCAATGTGAGCGAGGGTACAGGACTGACCTCACACGGTTATACTTTCACTCCCATAAACCGTAACTAAGGACCGCTCACTATATATTTCCGTATACACCACAATTTTGCTCTGTGACTATTGAAGAAAAGAAAAGAAAATGAGAATATACCTGCATTAGGGATTAGCTATCTACCCCAGCTGACGAGCATAATCAGAAACGTTATTTTCACGTTTCTAGAAACTAGCTAAGAAAGATGAGTAATTATAAAGTAACTAGCAGTGTAGACCGGCGTTGCTCGGGTGTAATGAAAGCTTTAAAACTAATCCATGGTTCTGGAGCTCAGACTCAGCCTAAAGAATATTTGTGCGAAGTTTGGTGAGAATCGGATAAAAATGATGAATTTGTATAAAGTACATACAGACAGCTAAACAGACACACACACAAACATGTTGCCTTTATATATATATATATATATTATCAATTTTCTGCACTATTGTAAGAACTGCAACCTTGAAACTTCTAAATATCATTTCTTATGTCTTTATCTATGAGTGTATCAAATTTGATTAAAAACCTATGCGTGTATCAAATTTGATTAAAATCGGACCACTCCTCCGATTTTTTCGATTATCGATTTTTGTTAATTATCGGGGTACCTCGACACAAAACCTAGCTAAGAACACTCGCAGACGTTTATAGTACAACTGTGTAAATTTTCAAGAATAGCTGTTCAGCCGTTTCGGAGTCTATAGGTAACGGACACACACACACACACACACACACACACACACACACACACACGCAGACAAAGTTCCATTTATAAATAAGTTTAGATTTATTCGAATTTCTCTGTTTAATTGCTTACGATTGCCAAAACATTTTCTTTCAGTTCAATTCAGCTGTCGATCTTATTGGGTGCAGCAATTGTTCGTGTATAACACGCACACGGATAATAAACATATCTAATGAAATCTATGTCTATGACTTTTTGTCTAGCAACTTGAATTGGACTAAATTTAACTTTTGATTAATTTTTTATCCGGTCAGTATAAAAAATTCTTAATATATCCTCCAAATTGATTGCAATCAATATTTACAGAGTACTCAGAGGGAGTCAATATGACGATGTGACACTTGGTATATGTAATGTGGGAAGCTCGAACACGTGCCCCCCCACCCCGAATGTAGGGCTATGCCCGAAAAATGTTGGTTGCGTCGGTATCTGTTTTATTACAGATCCTCACTCTTTACTGCAATGTGAGAGGTACTTCCTTGGATAGCTGTTCCTTGGAATTGAACATAAAACTATGTAAGTAACTATGCTACCAAATACACGAACTATCGCTTTAATCTACTTGGTCTAAAATTTTTAAGTGTCATACGTAATACATCTTGGGCGATCATGTGCCGAAACAAACATGGTTGACTGGGCAGGAGATTTTTCCACGGTAGGTTGTCATTACGTTCTGCGGTAGACTGGTTGCTAAGTAAGGCTATAGAACCCAATCTGTCCTGTTATTTAACCCATAGATGAAGGGTATTAGCGCGTAAGTGAATGCGACGAATCCGAACTCGAGGTAACATTAGTAAATTTAAAATTACTTTTCGCGATTATTATATGGAAGCATATCAATATATTCTTAAAGATAATACGCAAAGCTGATAGAAATTCCAGCGATGTTTTAGAAGTGTTTTTCAGAGACAAAATCAAATATTATTCTTCAGTCTCTCAGCTGTGTTCAGACAACATCCCCGTCCGTCAGTGAAACTATAACGGAAAATTAACTATAATTGAAAAGTTAATAGTTTTATGTCGTAAATAAATTTGTTGAAAAGTTTTTCGTTAAGTTGACGAGAAATGACTTTCTCGTCCGATTGGCAATAAAAAGACATTAATCGAACGTTCAAGTTTTCAACTATGACACTTGGACTTGTTATTGATTGCTCAAAGATAGCCGAGCAAATGCCAAAACCTGGCCTATTAATGGCGTAGACTTCTCTTATCAGTGAATGTTGGTTGTTTGTGTGCGAGGGTGTTACCCGAATAGAGAAGCGGATTTACTGTTTAATACTGAGCTGACTGGTCGTTGTGGTAATAAAAACGAAAGAAGTAATGATGAATGTGGTCAGTGTGCTTTTCACTGTTTATAGACACAACCGGAAACACAATGAGCCCGTCCAGAGGCAGCGTAAACAAAAGACACGTCTTATCGAGCCTTCTTTGTCAATTAATTGTCCGTCTGACAAGAGATGAAAGCAGGCAATAAATTTCTTATTCTTTAACTTTTCTTTATGTGAAGACCCGTAGCGAAATAGACTGTCACTTTCTTTACCATGGCTACACCTGATCTGGCTAGCTCACTCGTCTACAGCTATTTTTTAATGATATCACTCGAAGCAACTAAGACACAATGGGTGACTGAGTGTTAAAAACTATGAAAAAAGAGACATTATTTTTATGACATTAGTTTTTCATAAGTTGTTCTGAAAGTGTTATGATGCCCACGTACGAGGCATGGACTCTTCCTCTTACTCTATATAATTACCTGCTTGACTTCCGTTGAGCAGTTAAGGACGACAGTTTCTGTTTTGATTTGCGCATTGTTGAACTCTCTGCCTTCGGGTGGAGAGTATTAACCCAGTCGAGGCTCCGCCGAATGGTAGCGTCTCGTCTGGTGAAAATTAAACAGAAATTTTTGGCCTGGCCATATGGCCCGGATTATCCACATTGAAAAGGCATTGTACCATATTTTGTCTTAAGGAAGAATACGAATAAATACCGCAGTTAAGGACGACAGTTTCTGTTGTGCCTTGCGTATTGTCGAAATTTCTGCCTTCGGGCGGAGGAGTATTATTCCAGTCGAGGCTCCACCGAAGCTTAGAGTCTCGTCTGGGGAAAATTAGACAGGAATTTTTGGCTGGGCTATGTGGCCCGGATTCAGTCAGTCAAGTGTCATACGTGATACACGCTTGGGCAATCACGTCTCGAAAGAGACATGACTGACTGGGCAGAAGATTATCCCGCAGTAGGTTGCCATTGCTTTCTGCGGTAAATTGGTTGCCAGACAAGGCTTTCGAACTCAATCTGTTCTGTTATTTAACCCATAACTGGAAGGAAGTGCCCGGATAATCCACATTAAAAAGGCCTTGTGCCCCATTTTGTCTTAAGTGGGAAGACGAATAAATACCGCAGTTAAGGAAGACAACTATTACACAGGCAATAAGTAGCGTAACTGTACCGTTTAGACTTACTTATTTCTATTTACTTATCACTAACACTTCCTTTGTATATCTTGTTCTTGTTATACTAATGCACTGTTTTCAACCGACGTGTCTTACATCCGGCACAAAATGAATCAGTCAGAATCCTTGGAATAATACAAAATAATTCTTTCGGAATAATTATCTTGAACAATTCACTCAGAAACAATCTCTTCAATGACTCACAAAAGTGGAATTATGCGCAACACAGAACACACTCAGAATTCTGTCCGAGTGTGTTATATACTATATATCTATGGTAGCGCAATTTATTCAACGATTACGTTTATTGCCTGGAGATCCGTGTTTGACCACACTTGTGGGTATCGATATTTTCTTTCTACATAACAATTATTAAGGTAAGAGTACAATGAAAAAATAATAATCAAGAAAACAGGAAATAACGACTGATAATACATTTTCTAATTTATGTTAAATTTAATTTTTGAAGATCACAGTTGACTAGAAACCATGGAGCTGGAAGAGAGTTCTGCAAACAGGAAGTGTCAGAAAAGAAACTATTAGCATAGAAAATACGATTGATGAGACCTTGTTGTAAGTCTATATTGTGCTAAGTTTGAATATATAAAGTCAACGTAGTATAACTGAAACTTCATCAGAATAATTACAATGTAAATAAATAGAGAAAAGACATTGGGGAACTACATTAAGGTGGTAGTATTTTTACTCGAAACTGTGATGCCAGATCAAGACCAATAATATTGTGGATTCTTCTTTCGATTTTTTCAAGAATCACTAAATATATAACAAGAGCACCGGCCCATATGTGACAGCAATACTGAAAGTACGAACGAATGGTAGACTTATAAATATCTAAGATAAATTGACAAGCACGATACAATATGTCAACATTCTTAGAAACAGAGGTAGCAAAAGACTCAATATAGTCTATCCACTATATCACCAAAAAATGTTACCGGAGTAGGCGCAACAAGTCACACTCACAGAGGTTAAAATTACTCATGCTCATCGGAGGCTTAAATAGATTTCTCAGATCATTAATAGAGAAGTTTCATTTTAGAGGCGTTCTTATTGTATTATACTCGTCTTAATGTTTTTTAATATTGAT
This sequence comes from Ascarosepion bandense, assembly GCA_037127315.1. NCBI lineage: Eukaryota > Metazoa > Mollusca > Cephalopoda > Sepiida > Sepiidae > Ascarosepion > Ascarosepion bandense. Next base: position 30,307 of record JBBBDQ010028566.1, read on the forward strand.
TATATCAATCATGATTACATACTTACGATATCAATAGAAAGGTTTAAAGGTAAGCTATTCCATATCTATGGATACTTGTGAGTTACTACCTTGAATGTGTAGAATGACTACTATCAGGTCGGTGCAAAAGTTTTTGCTGATTTAAAATTTCATCTTGAAATAAAAAACTCTGTTTTTGAAAATCTTTATTCATAGCAATAACTTTGGTCTCTATAACTTGATTCTATATGTTAACGAGCTTATAAATGTCTCGCTTAAGTTTTGATGTGAAATATGAATCTACTCTCTCTCTCTCTCTCTCTCTCTCTCTCTCTCTCTCTCTCTCTGTTAACCTAAGACCATCTAAATAGTTTTGTAATCCTCGAAATAAGTGATAATCTGAAGGAGCTAGGTCAGGGGAATATGCAGGATGGGGAAAGATGACAAGCCTACCAATAATGGTGTCTGAAGGTGTTGTGAAAGCAATGATTCGCAACAGGAAACACGGTCTCGCAGGTTCTCTGGAGACAGTTCTTGCATGACCTATTTTCCGAATACTGAAATCTTCCCCATTATTTTCAGTTGGCATGACGCAATTATATGAAATACACTAAATTACTGTGCAAGTTCCCTTTAGGTTACCGTCGGGCTTTGAATATCAACGGCATTCAACACATCTGAATCATGTTTTTGGGGCGACTACTTCTAGCCTCGTCTTTCAAGCTGAAATTTCCTTTCCGAAAACGAGAAAACCACCGTCTAAAATTTATTTCCCTGCATCAATTCCATAAGCATCCTGAATAGATCGTGACGATGCATTTGCATTGCAACCTCTGTGAAACTCATAAAGTAGAGCATGCCTAATGTGTTCTTTAGATGGAAAGAATATGGGTGCCAATATTGCAGAAAAATATGAATAATGCTTTAATAATCTGAAAGAAAAAGTTATAAATTAATCATGTTGATAGGTTTAAATAATGAAAAATATGCACAAAATAAATTAAATAATAATAATAATTAAATAATTAATAATTAATAATAAGTGAAGAATAAGAGAAAAACATATTGTCTTCTTTCAGGCACATAGATTTTGTTATTGTTTTATACTAATTTTAAAACAAAACAAATCTCGAGAACCACTTCATATAAAGTTTAGCTGTTAAAATGAATAAAGAGTTTGATATAAATAAAGCGGAGGTAACTGGAAGCGAATATTATTAGAAGAATTAGGTTTGATAACGACTGACCTTTGGACTGATGAGATTAGCATATCAGGTCGGTGCAAATGTTTTTGCCGATTTAAGACTTCATCTTGAAAATGAAAAACTGTGTGTTTTTGAAAATCTTTGTTTCTAACAGTAACAACCTTTGCTCTCTATAACTTGATTCCATTTGTAAACGAGCTTATAAATGCCTCGCTTGTAAAATTCTTGATGTGAAATATGAATCTAACTCATGTTCAATCTCCTCTCGTGATGTTAACCTAAGGCCATTTAAATGGTTTTGTAATCCTCGAAATAAATAATAATCCGAGGGAGCTAGGTCAGGAGAATAAGCAGGATGGGGCAAGATGGCATTTCTCATCACCTGTGACAAGCCTATCCAAAAATAGTGCCTGAAGATGTCGTGAAAGCAAAGATTCGCAACAAGAAACACGTTGCAGGTTCTGCGGAAAATATGGGTGAGATTATTGCAGAAAAATATGAATGATGCTTTAATAATCTGAAATCAAAAGTTATAAATTAATCATGGTGATATGTTTAAATAATAAAAATATGCATAAAATAAATTACAATGATTTAAAATGCCTCTTTTACAAACCGGCAAAAACCTTTGCAGCGACCTGATACATTTTCTCCCACAGTAGTTCATTTACTTGCAGATAACTGTTGTGTATCCATCGTACTACACGAGGGTGGGGCTTGGGCTCTTCCAGTTGAAGAAGCAGAAAGGATTCACGTGTTAGAAAACAAATATTTTAGAAATCTTCACCACATCTCCCGAAGAGAGCACAAAACCAATACCTATACCTATAGACTCCGAAATGACTGAACCGATTTTCTTGAAAATATAGACAGTTGTACTATAAGCGTCTGCGGGGTTTTTGCTAGGATTTGTGTCAATGTACCTCCGATAAATATCGAAAATCGATAATCGAAAAATCGGGTTATAGAAGGAGTGGTCCGATTTTAATCAAATTTGATACACTAAAGAAAGCACAAAACCAATGACTGTATACAGAGCAAGATCAAAATCCCAGTGGTTCAGGTAGAAACCTCTTCTCGCCACGTAGGGAGATGGCATTGTTTGCCCACGTCACACAGCATAACATCTTCTGCAAAACTATCATGCATTGAACTATTGAATGTGAATGCTAGCGTGTAAACTGTAACGAAAGAGCTGGTCAGATAGTAAAGAGTGGACAGAGATTACAATGCTGGAACTTCTAGTAGCCACCATCAACATATTACCTTGGAGGATGTTGTCTGTTTCTTCTGCTCTTTGGTGACTCCGGCCATTGAAGTTATCAATGTTCTGATAATAATGACGAAGTATATCATTGATATTTCAATAGCAACTATTGTGATTCACTTTCAAACTCAGCAACATCCAAAATCTAAACTTACTTATAAATGAAACTTTCTATGTGTGTATGTGTGCGTGTCTCTGTGTGTGTGTCTGTTACATATAGACTCCGAAACGGCGGAAGCGATTTTCTTGAGAATTTACACAGTTGTACTATAAGCGTCCGCGAGTGTTCTTCGCTAAGTTTTGTCTGAAGGTACCCCCCGATAAATATCGAAAATCGATAATCGAAAAAATCAGTTTATAGAAGGAGTGGTCCGATTTTAATCAAATTTATACACTCATAGACAAAAACATAAGAAACGATATACAAAAGTTTCAAGGTTGTAGTTCTTACAATAGTGCAGAAAATCGATAATATATATATATAAAAGCTTTCATTACACCCGAGCAACGCCGGGCTATACTGCTAGAATTTTATATATTCTTCCCATCGCTGGAGTATTTTCAAATTTTTCTATCGGTCCAACCTTGGATTTTATACATCCTGCTGAATAAGAACAAGGCAGCTGGACCAAACAAAGATGCTGACAGCCTTGGAAAATTTCGGCATATAGAAAGTTACGGAAATAATAAATGACGTATACAACAAGGGTTTAATACCAGATGACCTAAGCAGGTCATTATTCATAGCATTGCCAAAGAAGCCAGGTGCAATCGAATGACAACTCCACCGAACAATCACTTTGATGAGCCACATAACGAAACTCATTGTCCGAATCCTGATGAATAGATTGGAAAGTAGAATCAGACCGGAGATAGGACAAGGACGCTGGAACAAGGAATGAAATTTTTATACTTAGGTTGTTATCAGAAAGGGTGATACGAATGAAAAAGGATGTCTACCTATGTTATGTAGACTATGACAAGGAGTTTGACAAAGTGCGCCCCAAAGAAGTGATAGAAATGCTTAGCATCATCAACATATTTGGAAAAGAGTAATCAAGAATCTTTACTGGCAACAAACTGCCTGCATACGGACACAAAACGAATAAAGCAGATATACAAAGATAGAAAGGGGTATAAGACAAGGATGTATCTTCTCAGCGGATTTATTCAACTTGTACAGCGAGACTATTCTGAGGACTCTAGAAATTATATCAGGATTTGTCATCAGCGGTCACAATCTGAAGAACACAAGGTACGCAGATGATACAGTGCTGATATCCGACACGGAAAGAAAACTACATGATCTCCTAAAAAAGGTAGTTGAAGAAAGTCAAAAGAAAGGACTACTAACAGGCCATATAGAGGGAAAAAGAGACAGGGGAAAGCAATGGGTAACATATTTGAAGGACATAATCAGGTGGATGACGGAACGAGGATTGCACGGTGTAACAGGAGAAGGCGTGCTCAGAGCCACCAGGGATAGGAAAACGTGGAAAGCCATGATCGCCTACGTCCTGAAGGGACAGGGCACATAGAAGAAGAATACAATTAGAAATAATGTAGTTGCAATATTTGTCGTTTACCAATTTTTAAACATATGAACTTGAACAAATGAGGCAAAATAATAAAAAAGGGATAAAAACTATCTAACTTACACATTCTAATACAGTGCACTCATACTCATACACGAACAAAAATAATTTACTTACCCTCCTGACGAAAGTCAACAACTTTATTGAAAGGGTAGATATTGCGATTACTCGCGATAGTCGGAGAGGATAAAAATTACTATTACATTAAAGACGAAATTATTAAGTGTATATTTTTATTTTTTTTTATTTTCTTCGGTAAACCATGCATACGACACGAATTCATTTTTAGGTAAGTGATTTTCTAAAAATTAGCAGACACAGAAAGGAAACTACAGAAGGTAGCAGTAAAAAGTAACAAGAAAGGAGTAGAAATAAACTGCACGAAAACCGAATGCATGGTCATCAGTAAAAAGGACAGCCCAAAATGCCAAATACAGGTCGGGGATACCAGAATCAAGCAGGTACAAAAATTTAAATACCTGGGATGTGTTATAACAGAAGACGGAAAGTGCGATATAGAGATCAGAAAGCGAATTGGCATGAAGAAGGAAGCATTCCAGAAGTTGAGTAAGGTATTAAGAAACAGAACAATTTCACTAGAAACTAGGAGGAGAGCACTGGATTGACATGTGATGTCCGTCCTTCAGTATGGCAGTGAATGCTGGACAATGCAATCAAAGATGAAGGAAAAAATTGAAGCAACTGAAATGTGGTTATACAGAAGGATGCTGCGAATCTCATGGATCGAGCAAGTGAACAATGATGAGGTCTTGGAAATGATGGAAACAAAAAGGAAATTAATACTGAGCATTAGGGAAAGATAGCTGAAGTTCCTTTTTGTTTCCATCATTATTGATATGCCGTTAAACTAAACTCAAACTAACAAACTCTACCATCCTTGCCCTCAATATGCCCTGTGAATCTTTCAAGTCCCCTTTCGTCCTTATGTACCCAAGGATTTTCAGTTCTCGCTTTCTGATTCTGAGCATAAGTGTTCATTTAGCTATTAATATCTTTAATACTTCCTTGTTACTTAATCGCTTTGTCTATGGAACAGTTTAGTTTGAATCGTTACACCATACGGAAAACGCCAATCAAAATGCTCCGCGCGCGCTTACTAGTTCATGTGAGGACTTCCCTAACTAAAACTCCACTTGGATGCTAATTCTCCCATCGGAACTGATACTCTGTAGTAAGATATTCAGTTATCTTTATTTTACTTCCATAAATTTTCCTCAGTCAGTTAATTGCCATACGTGATACACGCATGGTCGATCATGCCTCGAAATAGACATAACTCATTTGGGAAAAGATTTTCCCGCCTTAGGTTGCCATTACTTTCTGCGGCAGACTGGTTGATTATCTTAGTTACAACAATTGATATCGATTTTTTTAGATTTGGGTATTTTCTTACCTAACCTTTTATTTGAAGATGATTTGAATGTCGACTTCTTAAATGTGTCATTGTTTTCTATCAAGTTTAATGTGATGTCCATTTTAGTTTTTACTGCTGTTGATCGTCCTCAACGGATATGGTTATTGTTGCTTGGTACAATTCTTTGGTTGTCATTCTGTAAAGCCAGTTCCCAAGATTTAAAGTAACGATTCCCAAAATGGGGGAAATTTCCGCCTGAGGGGAAATTTCAGTTTACCAGGGTGGAAATAATTCCACTACCTACTAAATAAAAAAAATCATAGATAGATTTTCTCATGTCTGATAGAGAGAGAGAGAGAGAGAGACCGACTGGAGCTGGAATGTGACATACGTTACACGCTTGCCAAAACTAACCCTAACAATTATACACTGGTGCACAAGAAGCAGCATCACCCTTCTCACCTTCTCACTAATTTAACTCTGAAGTAGAATGACAAACAAAAGTCATTTTATTTGTTACTAACCGCTCTCTATGGCTATGCTTAGTTGATACTAACCGCTCTCTCTGGCTATGCTTAGTTATTATTAACCTCTCTATAGGGTTATACTTAATTCTTACTAACTGCTCTCTATGGCTATGCTTAGTTGTTACTAACCGCTCTCTATGGCTATGCTTAGTTGTTACTAACCGCTCTCTATGTCTATGCTTACTTGTTACTAACTGCTCTCTATGGCTATGCTTAGTTGTTACTAACCGCTCTCTATGGCTATACTTAGTTGTTACTAACTGCTCTCTATGGCTATGCTTTGTTGTTACTAACCTCTCTCTATGGCTACGCTTAGTTGTTAATAACCGCTCTCTATGTCTATGCTTAGTTGTTACTAACCGCTCTCAATGGCTACGCTTAGTTGTTACTAACCTCTCCCTGTGGCCATACTTAGTTGTTACTAAATGCTCTCTATGGCTATGCTTAGTTGTTACTAACCGCTCTCAATGACTATGCTTAGTTGTTACTAACCGCTCTCTATGGCTATGCTTAGTTGTTACTAACCACTCTCTATGGCTATGCTTAGTTGTTACTAACTGCTCTCTATGGCTATGCTTAGTTGTTACTAACCGCTCTCTATGGCTATGCTTAGTTGTTACTAACCGCTCTTGATGTCTATGCTTACTTGTTACTAACTGCTCTCTATGGTTATGCTTAGTTGTTACTAACCGCTCTCTATGGCTATGCTTAGTTGTTACTAACCGCTCTCTATGGCTATGCTTAGTTGTTACTAACCGCTCTCTATGGCTATGCTTAGTTGTTACTAACCGCTATCTATGGCTATGCTTAGTTGTTACTAACTGCTATCTATGGCTATGCTTAGTTGTTACTAACTGCTCTCTATGGATATACTTAGTTGTTACTAACTGCTCTCTATAGCTATGCTTAGTTGTTACTAACCTCTATCTGTGGCTATACTTAGTTGTTACTAACCGCTCTCTATGTCTATGCTTAGTTGTTACTAACTGCTCTCTATGGCTATGCTTAGTTGTTACTAACTGCTCTCTATGGCTATACTTAGTTATTACTAACTGCTCCCTAGGGCTATACTTAGTTGTTACTAACCTCTCTCTGTGGCTATACTTAGTTGTTACTAACTGCTCTCTATGGCTATGCTTAGTTGTTACTAACCGCTCTCTATTGCTATGCTTAGTTGTTACTAACTGCTCTCTATGGCTATGCTTAGTTGTTACTAACCGCTCTCTATGGCTATACTTAGTTGTTACTAACCGCTCTCTATGGCTATGCTTAGTTGTTACTAACCTCTCTCTGTGGCTATACTTAGTTGTTACGAACCGCTCTCAATGGCTATGCTTAGTTGTTAATAACCGCTCTCTATGGCTATGCTTAGTTGTTACTACCCGCTCTCTATGGCTATGCTTACTTGTTACTAATCTCTCTCTGTGACTATGCTTAGTTGTTACTAAACTCTCTCTATGGCTATGCTTAGTTGTTACTAACTGCTCTCTATGGCTATGCTTAGTTGTTACTAACCGCTCTCTATGGCTATGCTTAGTTGTTACTAACCGCTCTCTATGGCTAAGCTTAGTTGTTACTAACCTCTCTCTGTGGCTATGCTTAGTTGTTACTAACCGCTCTTTATGGCTATGCTTAGTTGTTACTAACCGCTCTCTATGGCTATGCTTAGTTGTTACTAACTGCTCTCTATGGCTATGCTTAGTTTTTACTAACTGCTCTCTATGGTTATGCTTAGTTGTTACTAACCGCTCTCTATGGCTATGCTTACTTGTTAATAACCGCTCTCTATGGCTATGCTTAGTTGTTACTAACCACTCTCTATGGCTATGCTTAGTTGTTACTAATCTCTCTGTGTGACTATGCTTAGTTGTTACTAACCACTCTCTATGGCTATGCTTAGTTGTTACTAACTGCTCTCTATGGCTATGCTTAGTTGTTACTAACCGCTCTCTATGGCTATGCTTAGTTGTTACTAACCTCTCTCTATGGCTATGCTTAGTTGTTACAAACCGCTCTTTATGGCTATGCTTAGTTGTTACTAACCGCTCTCTATGGCTATGCTTAGTTGTTACTAACTGCTCTCTATGGCTATGCTTAGTTGTTATTAACTGCTCTCTATGGCTATACTTAGTTGTTACTAACTGCTCTCTATGGCTATGCTTAGTTTTTACTAACTGCTCTCTATGGTTATGCTTAGTTGTTACTAACCGCTCTCTATGGCTATGCTTACTTGTTAATAACCGCTCTCTATGGCTATGCTTAGTTGTTACTAACCGCTCTCTATGGCTATGCTTAGTTGTTACTAATCTCTCTGTGTGACTATGCTTAGTTGTTACTAAACACTCTCTATGGCTATGCTTAGTTGTTACTAACCGCTCTCTATGGCTATGCTTAGTTCTTACTAACCTCTCTCTGTGGCTATGCTTAGTTGTTACTAACTGCTCTCTATGGCTATGCTTAGTTGTTACTAACCGCTCTTTATGGCTATGCTTAGTTGTTACTAACCGCTCTCTATGGCTATGCTTAGTTGTTACTAACTGCTCTCTATGGCTATGCTTACTTGTTACTAACCGCTCTCTATGGCTATTTTTAGTTGTTACTAACCTCTCTCTGTAGCTATGCTTAATTTTTACTAACCGCTCTCTATGGTTATGCTTATTTGTTACTAAACTCTCTCTATGGCTACGCTTAGTTGTTACTAACTGCTCTCTATGGCTATGCTTAGTTGTTACTAACTGTTCTCTATGGCTATGCTTAGTTGTTACTAACTGCTTTCAATGGCTATACTTAGTTGTTACTAACTGCTCTCTATGGCTATGCTTAGTTTTTACTAACTGCTCTCTATGGTTATGCTTAGTTGTTACTAACCGCTCTCTATGGCTATGCTTACTTGTTACTAACCGCTCTCTATGGCTATGCTTACTTGTTACTAACCGCTCTCTATGGCTATGCTTACTTGTTACTAACCGCTCTCTATGGCCATGCTTAGTTGTTACTAACTGCTCTCTATGGCTATGCTTTGTTGTTACTAACCTCTCTCTATGGCTACGCTTAGTTGTTACTAACTGCTCTCTATGGCTATGCTTAGTTGTTACTAACTGCTCTCTATCGCTACGCTTAGTTGTTACTAACTGCTCTCTATGGCTATGCTTAGTTGTTACTAACTGCTTTCAATGGCTATGCTTAGTTGTTACTAACCGCTCTCTATGGCTATACTTAGTTGTTACTAACTGCTCTCTAGGGCTATGTTTGTTGTTACTAACCTCTCTCTATGGCTACGCTTAGTTGTTACTAACTGCTCTCTATGGCTATGCTTACTTGTTACTAACTGCTCTCTATCGCTATGCTTAGTTGTTACCAACTGCTCTCTATGGCTATGCTTAGTTGTTACTAACCGCTCTCTATGGCTATACTTAGTTGTTACTAACTGCTCTGTATGGCTATGCTTTGTTGTTACTAACCTCTCTCTATGGCTACGCTTAGTTGTTACTAACTGCTCTCTATGGCTATGCTTAGTTGTTACTAACTGCTCTCTATCGCTACGCTTAGTTGTTACTAACTGCTCTCTATGGCTATGCTTAGTTGTTACTAACTGCTTTCAATGGCTATGCTTAGTTGTTACTAACCGCTCTCTATGGCTATACTTAGTTGTTACTAACTGCTCTCTAGGGCTATGTTTGTTGTTACTAACCTCTCTCTATGGCTACGCTTAGTTGTTACTAACTGCTCTCTATGGCTATGCTTACTTGTTACTAACTGCTCTCTATCGCTATGCTTAGTTGTTACCAACTGCTCTCTATGGCTATGCTTAGTTGTTACTAACCGCTCTCTATGGCTATACTTATTTGTTACTAAATGCTCTCTATGGCTATGCTTAGTTGTTACTAACCTCTCTCTGTGGCTATGCTTAGTTGTTACTAACTGCTTTCAATGGCTATGCTTAGTCGTTACTAACCGCTCTCTATGGCTATGCTTAGTTGTTACTAACCGCTCTCTATGGCTATGCTTAATTGTTACTAACCGCTCTCTATGGCTATGCTTAGTTGTTACTAACCTCTCTCTGTGGCTATGCTTAGTTGTTACTAACCGCTCTCTATGGCTATGCTTAGTTGTTACTAACCGCTCTCCATGGCTATGCTTAATTGTTACTAACCGCTCTCTATGGCTATGCTTAGTTGTTACTAACTGCTCTCTATAGCTATGATTAGTTGTTACTAACTGCTCTTTGTGGCTATGCTTAGTTGTTACTAACTGCTCTCTATGGCTATGCTTAGTTGCTAGTAACTACTTTCTATCCACTTTACTCTCTAAGTATAAGTTTATCTGTATATTTGTACATTTGAAAAATAAATTAATAAATAGTCTCAGTATGTTTAAACTGCTCTTTCTCTCATGAACATGAAGGAAAAAATTTTGATATTTGAAGTGGGTCTAGGGGGAAAATGACAGAAAAAAATTGGGAACCACTGTTTTAAAAAGTATGGTCTTCTGCAAGTTCGAAAGTCTTTACCCGCCACTCAAAAGTTTAAAGCTATTTTTAAGTTTTGATTTGAGAAAGCGGTTATATTCAGCTGACAGTTTAAATATTTCTGAACGGCTTTAGCACCACGTATGACATCTAAATCTAATAAGGCTATTTAAGGACATGACTCGAGTTTACAGGTTAATATTTTGATATTATTTTTATAGTATTTACATTATTCGGACTATTTTCCTCATCTTTCTAGACATTTGTACGCTCCGGCCTCTTCAGTTGCTAGAGATTTCGAACCGAACACTTTATTACAATCTCTGAGGTATATGAACTTCATACCTTGCGTAGTAGAGCCTCTTCTGGTAGTAATGAGTTATCTCCCTCTAACCCTGTAAGTTACTTGTTCACTACTGCTGTAGCTTGGTATTGAACTCACAACTCTTTGGGTCAAGTCACAGGAACTAATCAATGTCTATATCTACAGAGCTATGCGCTCTTAAGGACAAAAACAACTGAATTTGTGGGGCCTATAAACCTGTGACTTGACCCAAAAAGTTGTGAGTTCAATACCAGGCTAGAGAAAAGTTCAAGAAATAACTTACAGGGTTAGAGGGAGATAAGGCATGACTACCAGAAGAGGCTAGAGGCAAGGAATGGAGATCATATACCCCAGTGATTGTAATAAACGGTTCGGTTTGAAATTCACAGAACCTGAAGTATGCCAGAGCGTACAACGGCCGAATCGATGTACAAATGGCAACAAAGATGAGGACAATAGCCCGAATAATGTCAATACTCTAAATACTACCTCATTTAAGAAATAGACAAATTAATTTTATAAGTTGAGCTAAAACGGCCACTAGAACATTTTATTCCATGCAAGCAGTATAGCCCGATGTTGTTCGGATGTAATGAAAGCTTTAAAACTAATCCATAGTCCTGGAGCTCAGACTCAGCCTAAAGAATATTTGTGTGAAGTTTGGTGAGAATCGGATAAAAATTGTAGATTTGTATAACGGACATACAGACAGATAAACAGACACACACACAAACATCTTGGCTTATATATATATATATATATATATATAAATATTATCGATTTTCTGCACGATTGTAAAAACTGCAACCTTGAAACTTCTGAATATTGTTTCTTATGTCTTTGTCTATGAGTGTATCAAGTTTGATTAAAATCAGACCACACCTATAACTCGATTTTTTCGATTATCGATTTTCGATATTTATTGGGGGTACCTAGACACAAAACCTAGCTAAGAACACTCGCAGACGCTTATAGTACAACTGTGTAAATTTTCAAGAAAATCGGTTCAGCGTTTTGGAGTCTATAGGTAACGGGCACACACAGACACACACAGACACACACACACATACACACACACAGACAAAGTTCCATTTATAAATAAGTTTAGATAGATGCAACTACCTTGTATCTCTTTATAATAATAAAAACAATGATTACGTAAATAGTTTGAGTGTAAATGATCTTACAAGACAAAAAATATTTTCCGCGTTTTCTTTATCTTAAAAGTTAAATTCTTGGTAATCTTTTACAAATAAAAATAGATGTACTTCAATTTATTTCTGAAATAGGCAATGTCGACCATTAGATACAACATGTTATTCGCACGCAGGTAGCCGGCCCAATGACAACTTACAGTGAAGCCGTAATAGGTCAGCGATGTTAAACCTACAGCACCAGGGCGACAAAGATTGAATGTGAAAAGTCTGCTCGATTCGCATCGATGTTTACAGTGCGTATTTTAATTTGCGTTCCAATGCTCTTCAAGGCTTCTTTTGTGGAGAAACATGTGTTTTCTCCTCCGGTTCGCATACTTCCAGACATGCAAACACCCTGCGAACCTGTTTGACAATGTGCCAAACAGAAGATATATCCTTGCCTCCTCGACCATAACTAACCCGAACCCTAACCCCATGTACCGACCTTAACCAAGGTTTAAATTCCTAGAAAGAATTTTATTATGCGTATTCTTTTCGTGTTGTATTCATTCTACTGTCTATTGACAGAATCCAAAAACCTTCTCCAATTTGTTTGGATAGGACTTCTTGTTAACGCCGGAAATTGCTAGCTCTCAATATTTGCTTTCATAGGACAAAGTAATGTTTGTATGACTTTTATAGTGTTTGAAATGACACGGCATTTCCTTTCCACTTGTCAAAGCACGGCGATGACAGGGAGACGATTTGACGCTTATACCAGTGGCACGACATTATTTATTATACTTTTATTTGCAAAATTGTTTTATATTTAAATATGTGGTCGTTCGTTTTGTTGTATATTTCGAAGCAGATGTTTTCGATCGTCTGAATTTTTAAAAAAATGATTGAAAGAAAGCAACGTTTTTCTAATTGATAAACTTTACAAACACCATAAATAACTGAATTTGTCAAATGTACATCACATAATTAGTTATTAAATGATTAATTAATAAATAATAGCAATAGCTGCCTGGTTGAAACATTAGGATTTAAACCATAAGCTCCGGGTTTGAATCACACTTTGAGCGATTTATCAGAGAGATGACAATAACTGTCTAGGGAGCCGTCCGTTTATGCCTAGAAATCGTAGCACGCTTTGACTCTTCGAATGAAAAAATGGCAGACAACAATATCCAGAAACTATTGATGTTTGTGTTATAACAAGTCATCGGGAACGGGAGTGTGAATGTACTAGCCTGGTCTTAGTTTATACTAGCAGTATAGCCCGGCGTTGCTCAGGTGTAATGAAAACTTTAAAACTAATCCATGGTCCTGGAGCTCAGACTCTTTGGACATTGGCACGAAAGAATAAAAAGCAATAGTTTTTTCCAGTTAAAGCGAAATTGTAGACTGAAAGAAAAATGAATGGATGTAAGTCAAAGTTTGATTTCCTGGTATCGATATCAAATACGTTTTTTTCGTCGTAAACTGAATTTTGAAGGCTAAATAATTCCTCTGAGTAAAGGGTATCATGGCTGAGACTAAGAACTACAATTATACCGATTAGAGCCAAACACGAAGCAAAAACTGAAGTAAAAGGGCTGAAAAAAATACAGACATACAGGCAGATAAACAGACACAGACACAAACATCTTACTTTTTATATATATTATCTATTTTCTGCACTATTGTAAGATCTGCAACTATTGTAAAAACTGCAACCTTGAAACTTCTGAATATCATTTCTTATGTCTTTGTCTATGAGTGTATCAAATTTTATTAAAATCAGGCCACTCCTTCTATGACACGATATTTTCGATTATCGATTTTCAATATTTATCGGGGGTACTTCGACACAAAACCTAGCTAAAAACACTCGCAGACGCTTATAGTACAACTGTGTAAATTTTCAAGGAAATCGGTTCAGCTGTTTCGGAGTCTATAGGTAACGGACACACACAGACACAGACAAAGTTCCATTTATAAATAAGTTTAGATGCTTTCTTTCCCAGAAACAATAACAAGGGTCTGCTCAGCACAGTCGCATATAATCTAAACGGCGGGCGTTGTTGTTTTTTTGTGTGTGTTGAAGAAGTGCTAATTTGCTTTATCCGGCCTATGCTACTGGGACTTGCTAGCCGCAAAAGCAGACAGGCACACTCGAAACAAGATGCCAACCATAGTGAGAAAACAAGTACATTAATCACTGGAGCATATGAGTTACGGTGCGGAGGATATCGACTGAAAACGAATAATCAGAAAGCCAAGTTCGAATTCCAGTTGAATTTATTGCATTCACTTACACGCTATTACCTTTGAGAAATGTATAAATCCGTCGTTTCTCCTACCAGCTATGTGTTAAATAGCAAGACAGATAAAGTTCTATAGCCTTGGTTGACACCCAGTCTAACGAAGAAAGTAATGGCAACCTAGTGTGGGTAAAACTTCTGTCCAGGTAATCATAACTGTTTCGAGACATGATTGCCCAAGCGTGTATCACATTATGTTATTTAACTGATTGACTGATGTGGGTATGTAAGTGTTTTTAGCACGTGTGAGCTGTGGTGCAGTGGAGATCGTCTCAGGAGGAAAAATCGTTGAGCCGAGTTCAAATTCTAGTTGAATTCGTTGCATACACTTACGTTCAAATACCCTTGTGAAATGTATGAATACGTCTCTTTTCTCTACAGATATGGGTTAAATAGCCGGAAAAATTGGGTTGTATAATCTTGGTTAACGAGTCTACCATAGAATATACTGCAACCTACTGCGGGAAAATCACATTCCCAATCTGTCATGTTTCTTTTGAGACATGATCGTCCAAGTGTGTATCACGTATAACACTTAACTGAATGATTGGAGTGAAAGAAAGATTAGAAAGTAATTTTATTTTTATGTTTACATTTTTCAGGGAAAGATTTAATAATGTCAAAACTGTAAAACAAATTTTTCATCGAGTGCTAACACACAGTCAGAGCTGTGCTTAGAAGCCCCGCATACCCCGCAATTGTGGGGTGGACCGCAAATTCCTTATCATATTTGTATGTTGAAATAGACATCTAGACATCAATCAACCCGTCTCTCTTGCTCTCTCTCTCTCTCTATATATATATATATATATAATCTTTGATAGAAGCCTACCAGCCCCGAAGAGGCCGCAAATCAATTGTAATTAAAAAATATCGATATCTGTTTCAATATACATAAAAGTAGCTAAAAGTTGTGAAAGCGTTTGTAATGTATATCTTGAAAACGCCAATTCCGCGATTTCTTTCGTTTTTTTTTCGTGATCACGGAATATCTGCGTTTCAAGAGTATGTTATTTTGTTTAAAGCACCATTAATTGTAGGTTCAGCATGTTCGGTGTGGTGGTGGGGGGAATAAGTTGCATTCTGCGAGTAGAAGGGACACAAGGCGCATTCTGAGGGGGGGCGCAATATTGCTAAGCACGGCACTGCACGTAGTCCACATTTTTAGCATTAAAATAAAATATTTTTCAGCAGGGATGTGGCCATTTCACATTGAAGCACCGGCTGATCCCAAAAGTTAACCGACGTTGAGCCTGTTCAGAACTCAAATTAGGGAAAGTTATGGAATAACAAAGGTTATAAACTCTGCAACAGGACTGGAAAGCCGGTGATGGATAAAATTTTGCGAGTTATACTAATAGAAGATATCATCAGTATGTAGAAGGCGCTTCTGAACTGAGTGGTTGCAAAACTTACCTGGAATCGCTCGTGATTGACTAAACAGCTTTATTACTTTGCTGAGTTTGAACGTAGAGCGACCCGGACCGACTGATACATGAACAAACCCGGAGATACCAAGATGATGTGATAACAACAACAAAGATAAGTTTATTAATACTACTTTAAATAATGTGAATATTATCAGTATCAAAATTTATTGATAAAAATATATTCTTTGTCTAGTGTGCTGAATCTCAGAGGCTTAATACAAATAAAATATTTGCTTTTACGCAAAGTGTTTACCATGTAAAAGGCTAAAGAGCCACTGAAGGTAGTTAATTCATAAAAACGCTACTTGGCATTATAAATATGTTTGTCTAATCCAATCGCATTTAATTTAATGATAATTAATAATTGTTATTTAATATAACAAGGGTTAAAATCGAGGCTTATATTTTACTAAAATTAAACTCAGTCAGTTAAGTGCCATACGTGATACACGCTTGGACTGGGCAGAAGATTATCCTGCAGTAGGTTGCCATTGCTTTCTGCGGTAGACTGGTTTCCGACCAAGGCTATAGAACCCAATCTGTCCTGTTATTTAACCCATAACTGAAAGGAATAGACGGATTAATACCTTTCCCAAGTAAGTGAATGCAAGGAATACGACGGAAATTCGAACTCGGCTTCCCGATTTTTCGTTCGAGCCGATATCCACTACACCACGACGCACATTCTATCTTGTTTAATTACTTTCCCAATCAAAGGCCCAAGATTAACTCAATGTAGTAAGTGTTACGGAATAACATTGAAGTAAAGATATAAGGGAAGGTAAATGAAGCCTCAGTGAATATAGTATAGATAATTGTTGATCCTAGAGATGAAGAGTTTAATATTGTATTAATAGAGAAAGCATCCACTCTGGAGTAAGTACAACAACCTAGCGATTCTCGGGTAGAAACTTCGTTTGTGTAATTTTTTTATTTATCAATAGAATTCGAAGTGAATGACAGTTAAAATTGTTCGTTGACAGATATTTGATATCAAGTAACATTTCAATTATTCCATTACGAAACTAAATCGGTAAAAATTTATGGAAGAAAATGTCATACACCTCATTAAAGAAAAATAAATGTTTTTTTTTAAAATTTTCACTCTATACAAGCCTGAAGGTAGGTGATTATTTAATGCTTTTTGACAGTTTATATGTGCTTGTCTAAGTTGATTGAATTTAATCTAATAATACTTATTAATCGTTATTTAATTTGCTTTTAATCGTTTCACCCCAAGCAAGGCCGTAACGCCACTGATGCGCAGGGGGCTAAATAAGAGTAAAAGATTAGATAGAAGGAGAGTAAAGAGAAAGACAAACCAGTTACAGGGGGTGTCAAAGAAAGGAGCAAGAAAAGGTTGGGAATACAGGTGTGATGAGAGTTGCAAAGGTAGAGAGAAAAGGAATGATGTACAAGGTGATGTAGAAAGAACTGGAGTCAAGTTGTTAAGAGATGGCTATTGACATTGCATTTAAATTCCTGAAGGTTGTAGCCGTCAGGAAAGCAAGAATATGGGAGAGTGTTCCACAGGCACGAAGTGTGAGAAAACAAGCTGATGGAGTATAATTGTCGGTTGCGTTTGGTTGATCTAACTGTGAATGGGTGGGACGCAGTTGCCAGTCTGGTTGCACGAGTAAACTCATGTGTCCGGGGTCGCAGTGACTTAAGTTCGTCAGAGCAGAAGCCATGAAAATATTTGTAGAAGAGACAGAGGGAAGCTACGTTCCGTCGTTGAGAAACTGGCTGCAGTTGAACCGCCAAGTCGGGACCTATCTCATTACTGATTCTCCTTTGGAGTCTGTCGAGAATACTGAGATGAAAAGCGGGGGCGCCTGACAATATAACAGCAGTATTCCATGCACGAACGGATGGTTTAGTTTGGCTAAACTTTAAATGTAGGTTGTTCCGTTAACTTTAAACTATTTTAAGGTCCAAGATTCACTCCTGGTGGAGTGTTACTGATTGAGGTTCATATATGAACGTTAGAAAAGTGCTTATTATGACGATATATTCTTTTTATGTTCATCTCGCCCTAAGCAAGGAATTTTACTGCCACTGTTTTGCAGGGGGTTGCTTAGGAGGGTAGGTATGAGAAAGAGGGGGTGTCTAGAAGTGGGTAAGAGAAGAATGGGAATACTGATGAGAATGGAGTGGACGGAGAAAGGAACATGAGAGAGAGAATGCAGGTCAGTGAAATCGGTGATGGCTATTGACTTTACATTTAAATTCTTGGAGATAGTAGCTGTTGGGGAAGCAAGTAAACGGAAGGCAATTCCAGAGTCGGCGGATAATGAATGATATGAAGGAAAATGGTTGCTTCTAGTCATGAAGCATGTTTAAGTTTGTAGTAATCAGCCAGGAAATCGTCATTGGCAGCCTCAAACTGAACAATATAAGATACGCAGATGATACAGTGCTGGTAGCAGATACAGGAAAGAAACTACAAGGCCTTCTACAGAAAATAGTTAACGAAAGCATAAAGAAAAGACTAATGCTCTCGCCTCATTTACAAACCTGGCGAGGTGGCCAAAGATAATCTCCCTGCTGTTCTCGAGATGGAACTCCACTTTGTGGAAGGTTGGGGTAAGAAATGACTTATAAATTTTAATGCTTATAAAATGAAGCTGCTATCTTTCAAGTACAACTGGCAGTACCTTCTATCCCCCCCCCATCAGTATCTTCCAAGCGAGTCTCCTAGAAAAAAATATACTGCGCCTCTTTAGTCTCATCCTCTCTTCCGATTTCAAGTGGAACCATTACATTGAATCAATAGCTAAATTTCACTGCTAGGAAGTTTGGGTTTGTGTGTTGGACCAGCAAGTTTTTTCCACCTGTGTCCATCTTGCACATACACAAATCAACCATCCGACCGTGCATTAAATACAGTGTTCATAGCTGGTCGGTGCCCCTGCTATTCATCTAAGTGAGATAGAAGATGACTATTGACTTTACATTTAAATTCTTGGAGATTGTAGCTGTCGGGAAAGCAAGTAAACGGAAGGCAATTCCACAGTCGGTCGATAATGAATGATATGTAAGAAAATGGTTGCTTCTAGTCATGAAGCGTTTAACTTTGTAGTAATCAGCCAGGATTCGTCATTGGCGGCCGCACACTGAACAATATAAGATACGCAGATGATACAGTGCTGAGAACAGATGCAGGAAAGAAAGGACAAGATCTCATAGAGAAAATATTTAAAGAAAGCAGAAATAAAGGACTAAATATCCATTCGAAGAAAACTGAATGCATGGTAATCAGTAAACAGAGGATCCCAAAATGCCAACTAGAATTTGGAGATTCCCAAATCTAACAGACGAAGAAATTTAATTACCTGGGAAGTAGTCTTTACAAAGGCCGGAAAGTGCGATACGGAGATCCGAAGGAGTATTGGCGTGACTACGGATGCATCCCAGAAACTGAGTAGAGCATTAAGAGACAGGAAAAATATAGTGGAAACAAAAAAGAGGACACTGGATTGTAATGTGAAGTCTGTTTTTCAATATGGCAGCGAATGCTGGACAATCACATCAAAGATGAAGGAAAATCTGAAACAACGGAAATGTGTCTTTACAAAAAGATGCTGAGGATACCATGGACGGAACCCGCTAGAAATGACGAGGTTTTGGAGAGGATGGACGCAAACAGAAAATTGATACTTAGCATCAAGAAAAATACAGTGCTGATAGCAGATACAGGAAAGAAACTACGAGACCTCCTATAGGAAGTAGTTAAAGAAAGCAGATAGAAAATATTACTACTCTCTCCTCAGTTAGAAATTTGGGGAAGCGGCCAAAGATAATCTCCCTGCTGTTCTCGAGAAGGAATTCCACTTTGTGGCAGATTGAGGTAAGAAATGACTTATAAATTTTAATGCTTCTAAAATGAAGCTGCTATCTGTCAACTACTACGGGTAGTACCTACTACTCCCCAATCAGCATATACCAAGCGAATCTCCCTGAAAGTAATACACTGAGCCTCTTTAACCTCACCCTCTCTTTCGATTTCAAGTGGAACCATTACATTGAATCAATTGCTAAATCGACTGCTAGGAAGTTTGTGTTTGTGTATTGGGCCAGCAAGTTTTTCCCACCTGAGTCCACCTTGCACATACACAAATCAACCATCCTACCTGGAATTAAATACAGTCTTCATAACTGTTCGGGTGCCCCTGCCATTCATCTCAGAGTTCTCGGCAGGCTTCAGAGTAGAATCTGTAATGTGATCAGTCACGACCTAGCAGCTCGACTCCAGCTATCTGGATCTGGCTTCCCTCGGTCTTTTCTACAAATATTTTCATGGCTTCTGGTCCGACGAGCTTAGCTCACTGATACCCCATCCACAAGAATTTACTCGAGCAACCAGACTGGCAACAAGGTCCCACCCTTTTACAGTTTCATCAACTAAATGTAGCCGCCACTTCTACTCCATCCGCTTTTTTTCTCCCACTTTTCGTCTGTGGAACTCATTTCCATATACTTGCTTCCCTGACAGCTACAATCTCCAAGAATTTAAAAGTAATGTTAATTCTCCTCTCTTGTCTACTTGACCCCAGTATTTCCCTCGTCCTTTCCCCATCCCCACGTGTATCGTGTTCTTTTCCTTTCTCAGCCTAACTGTTTTCATACTGGTATTCCCATCCTTCTCTTGCCCTTCTCCGATACCCACTGTAACAGGTTTCTCTTCGCTCTCCAAGAATTTAAATGCAACGTCAATTCCCATCTCTTGTTACATTTGACTCCAGTCCTTCTCTCGTTCTTTTCCCATCACTTCGAGTATCTTCTTCGTTTTCTTTCTTACTCTACCCTCGTCATGACACTGGTATTCCCATCTTTCACTTGCTTGTTCTCCGACAGCTCCTGTAACTGGTTCGTCTTTCTCTTCGTTCTCCTCCTGCTTAAACTTTCACTCTTCTCTTACGTAGCCCCTCCGCACCAGTTGAGGTACCGCCTTGTTTGGATGAAGTGATTAAATATATATATAACTACAAGAAGATATATATAACTAAAAGATTCCATCACACTACTGTCTGTTACTGCTTGCTTAAGGTAACTTAATCTCTCCAGAACTCTCCAGAACTGTATAGAAGAAACAGAATGAAGATAATTTTTTGAAATTTTCTTAACTTTTTTCTGTCAGCAAGCCTGCAACTTGGTGAGTTTAGCCAGTGTGATCTTATTTTTTATTATTTTTTGAATTATTTATTTACTTATTTTTACTTGTATTTTTTATTTTATTTTATTCTTTTTCGGTTCTTATCTTTTCTGCCTAATTTTTGTGTAAATTGTTCTTAATTATGAAATTTAGGTTTGGTATATTAGGGTTTTGGTTATATGTAGGAATTCTAAGACCGGCCATGTTTTTTTTTTGTTTTTTTTTTTATTGTTCTCTGTCATTCCCTTGCTAACTGGACACATGGCTTGGAGGTGATTCCCCCCCTCCATCACACTACTGTCTGTTACTGCTTGCTTAAGGTAACTTAATCTCTCCAGAACTCTCCAGAACTGTATAGAAGAAACAGAATGAAGATAATTTTTGAAATTTTCTTAACTTTTTTCTGTCAGCAAGCCTGCAACTTGGTGAGTTTAGCCAGTGTGATCTTATTTTTTATTATTTTTTGAATTATTTATTTACTTATTTTTACTTGTATTTTTTATTTTATTTTATTCTTTTTCGGTTCTTATCTTTTCTGCCTAATTTTTGTGTAAATTGTTCTTAATTATGAAATTTAGGTTTGGTATATTAGGGTTTTGGTTATATGTAGGAATTCTAAGACCGGCCATGTTTTTTTTTTGTTTTGTTTTTTTTGTTGTTCTCTGTCATTCCCTTGCTAACTGGACACATGGCTTGGAGGTGATTCCCCCTCCATCACACTACTGTCTGTTACTGCTTGCTTAAGGTAACTTAATCTCCAGAACTCTCCAGAACTGTATAGAAGAAACAGAACAAGATAATTCTTGAAATTTTCTTAACTTTTTTCTGTCAGCAAGCCTGCAACTTGGTGAGTTTAGCCAGTGTGATCTTATTTTTTATTATTTTTTGAATTATTTATTTATTTATTTTTACTTGTATTTTTTATTTTATTTTATTCTTTTTCTAGTTCTTATCTTTTCTGCCTAATTTTTGTGTGTAAATTGTTCTTAATTATGAAATTTAGGTTTGCATATTAGGGTTTTGGTTATATGTAGGAATTCTAAGACCGGCCATGTTTTTTTTTTTTGTTTTTTTTTTTATTGTTCTCTGTCATTCCCTTGCTAACTGACACATGGCTTGGAGGTGATTCCTCCATCACACTACTGTCTGTTACTGTTGTTTAAGGTAACTTAATCTCTCCAGAACTCTCCAGAACTGTATAGAAGAAACAGAATGAAGATAATTTTTTGAAATTTTCTTAACTTTTTTCTGTCAGCAAGCTTCCAAATTTGGTGAGTTTAGCCAGTGTGATCTTATTTTTTATTATTTTTTGAATTATTTATTTACTTATTTTTACTTGTATTTTTTATTTTATTTTATTCTTTTTCGGTTCTTATCTTTTCTGCCTAATTTTTGTGTAAATTGTTCTTAATTATGAAATTTAGGTTTGGTATATTAGGGTTTTGCTTATATGTGTGAATTCTAAGACCGCCAGTGTTTTTTTTTTGTTTTTTTTTTTTATTGTTCTCTGTCATTCCCTTGCTAACTGGACACATGGCTTGAGGTGATTCCCCCTCCATCACACTACTGTCTGTTACTGCTTGCTTAAGGTAACTTAATCTCTCCAGAACTCTCCAGAACTGTATAGAAGAAACAGAATGAAGATAATTTTTGAAATTTTCTTAACTTTTTCTGTCAGCAAGCCTGCAACTTGGTGAGTTTAGCCAGTGTGATCTTATTTTTTATTATTTTTTGAATTATTTATTTACTTATTTTTACTTGTATTTTTTATTTTATTTTATTCTTTTTCGGTTCTTTATCTTTTTCTGCCTAATTTTGTGTAAATTGTTCTTAATTATGAAATTTAGGTTTGGTAT
Organism: Ascarosepion bandense; assembly: GCA_037127315.1. Lineage (NCBI taxonomy): Eukaryota > Metazoa > Mollusca > Cephalopoda > Sepiida > Sepiidae > Ascarosepion > Ascarosepion bandense. Next base: position 52,934 of record JBBBDQ010028566.1, read on the forward strand.
ATTAGGTTTTGGTTATATGTAGAATTCTAAGACTGGCCATGTTTTTTTTTTTTTTATTGTTCTCTGTCATTCCCTTGCTAACTGGACACATGGCTTGAGGTGATTCTCCATCACACTACTGTCTGTTACTGCTTGCTTAAGGTAACTTAATTCCTCCAGAACTCTCCAGAACTGTGAGAAGAAAACAGAATGAAGATAATTTTTTGAAATTTTCTTAACTTTTTTCTGTCAGCAAGCCTGCAACTTGGTGAGTTTAGCCAGTGTGATCTTATTTTTTATTATTTTTGAATTATTTATTTACTTATTTTTACTTGTATTTTTTATTTTATTTTATTCTTTTTCGTTCTTATCTTTTCTGCCTAATTTTTGTGTAAATTGTTCTTAATTATGAAATTTAGGTTTGGTATATTAGGGTTTTGGTTATATGTAGAATTCCCTAAGACCGGCCATGTTTTTTTTTTGTTTTTTTTTTTTTATTGTTCTCTGTCATTCCCTTGCTAACTGGACACATGGCTTGGAGGTGATTCCCCCTCCATCACACTACTGTCTGTTACTGCTTGCTTAAGGTAACTTAACTTCTCCAGAACTCTCCAGAACTGTATAGAAGAAACAGAATGAAGATAATTTTTGAAATTTTCTTAACTTTTTTCTGTCAGCAAGCCTGCAACTTGGTGAGTTTAGCCAGTGTGATCTTATTTTTTATTATTTTTTGAATTATTTATTTACTTATTTTTACTTGTATTTTTTATTTTATTTTATTCTTTTTCGGTTCTTATCTTTTCTGCCTAATTTTTGTGTAAATTGTTCTTAATTATGAAATTTAGGTTTGGTATATTAGGGTTTTGGTTATATGTAGGAATTCTAAGACCGGCCATGTTTTTTTTTTTGTTATTGTTCTCTGTCATTCCCTTGCTAACTGGACACATGGCTTGGAGGTGATTCCCCTCCATCACACTACTGTCTGTTACTGCTTGCTTAAGGTAACTTAATCTCTCCAGAACTTCCAGAACTGCATAGAAGAAACAGAATGAAGATAATTTTTGAAATTTTCTTAACTTTTTTCTGTCAGCAAGCCTGCAACTTGGTGAGTTTAGCCAGTGTGATCTTATTTTTTATTATTTTTTGAATTATTTATTTACTTATTTTTACTTGTATTTTTTATTTTATTTTATTCTTTTCGGTTCTTATCTTTCTTGCCTAATTTTGTGTAAATTGTTCTTAATTATGAAATTTGTGGGGTTTGCATATTGGTTTTGGTTATATGTAGGAATTCCTAAGACCGGCCATGTTTTTTTTTTTTTTATTGCTCCTGTCATTCCCTTGCTAACTGGACACATGGCTTGGAGGTGATTCCCCCTCCAATACACACTACTGTCTGTTACTGCTTGCTTAAGGTAACTTAATCTCTCCAGAACTCTCCAGAACTGTATAGAAGAAACAGAATGAAGATAATTTTTTGAAATTTTCTTAACTTTTTTCTGTCAGCAAGCCTGCAACTCTGGGTGAGTTTAGCCAGTGTGATCTTATTTTTTATTATTTTTTGAATTATTTATTTACTTATTTTTACTTGTATTTTTTATTTTATTTTATTCTTTTTCGGTTCTTATCTTTCTGCCTAATTTTTGTGTAAATTGTTCTAATTATGAAATTTAGGTTTGGTATATTAGGGTTTTGGTTATATGGAGAATTTAAGACCGGCCATGTTTTTTTTTTTTTTTTTTTTTTTTTTTATTAAGTTCTCTGTCATTCCCTTGCTAACTGGACACATGGCTTGGAGGTGATTCCCCCCTCCATCACACTACTGTCTGTTACTGCTTGCTTAAGGTAACTTAATCTCTCCAGAACTCTCCAGAACTGTATAGAAGAAAACAGAATGAAGATAATTTTTGAAATTTTCTTAACTTTTTCTGTCAGCAAGCCTGCAACTTGGTGAGTTTAGCCAGTGTGATCTTATTTTTTTATTATTTTTTGAATTATTTATTTACTTATTTTTACTTGTATTTTTTATTTTATTTTATTCTTTTTTCGGTTCTTATCTTTTTCTGCCTAATTTTTGTGTAAATTGTTCTTAATTATGAAATTTAGGTTTGGTATATTAGGTTTTGGTTATATGTAGGAATTCTAAGACCGGCCATGTTTTTTTTTTGTTTTGTTTTTTTTATTGTTCTCTGTCATTCCCTTGCTAACTGGACACATGGCTTGGAGGTGATTCCCCTCTCTCCATCACACTACTGTCTGTTACTGTGTGTTAGTTTTCTAAGGTAACTTAATCTCTCCAGAACTCTAACTGGTATAGAAGAAACAGAATGAAGATAATTTTTGGAAATTTTCTCTTAACTTTTTTCTGTTCAGCAAGCCTGCAACTTGGTGAGTTTAGCCAGTGTGATCTTATTTTTATTATTTTTTGAATTATTTATTTACTTATTTTTACTTGTATTTTTTATTTTATTTTATTCTTTTCGGTTCTTATCTTTTCTGCCTAATTTTTGTGTAAATTGTTCTTAATTATGAAATTTTAGGTTTGGTATATTGTGGTTTTGGTTATATGTAGGAATTCTAAGACCGGCCATAGTTTTTTTTTTTGTTTTTTTTTTGTTGTTCTCTGTCATTCCCTTGCTAACTGGACACATGGCTTGAGGTGATTCCCCCCTCCATCACACTACTGTCTGTTACTGCTTGCTTAAGGTAACTTAAATTCCTCCAGAACTCTCCAGAACTGTATAGAAGAAACAGAATGAAGATAATTTTGAAATTTTCTTAACTTTTTTCTGTCAGCAAGCCTGCAACTTGGTGAGTTTAGCTAGTGTGATCTTTATTTTTTATTATTTTTTGAATTATTTATTTACTTATTTTTTACTTGTATTTTTTATTTTATTTTATTCTTTTTCAGTTCTTATCTTTTCTGCCTAATTTTTAAAAAATTATTCTTAATTATGAAATTTAGGTTTGGTATATTAGTTTTGGTTATATGTAGGAATTCTAAGACCGGCCATGTTTTTTTTTTTTATTGTTCTCTGTCATTCCCTTGCTAACTGGACACATGGCTTGGAGGTGATTCCCCCTCTCCATCACACTACTGTCTGTTACTGCTTGCTTAAGGTAACTTAATCTCTCCAGAACTCTCCAGAACTGTATAGAAGAAACAGAATGAAGATAATTTTTGAAATTTTCTTAACTTTTTCTGGTCAGCAAGCCTGCAACTTGGTGAGTTTAGCCAGTGTGATCTTATTTTTTATTATTTTTTGAATTATTTATTTACTTATTTTTACTTGTATTTTTTATTTTATTTTATTCTTTTCGGTTCTTATCTTTTCTGCCTAATTTTTGTGTAAATTGTTCTTAATTATGAAATTTAGGTTTGGTATATTAGGTTTTGGTTATATGTAGGAATTCTAAGACCGGCCATGTTTTTTTTTTGTTTTTTTTTTTTTATTGTTCTCTGTCATTCCTTGCTAACTGGACACATGGCTTGGAGGTGATTCCCCTCTCCATCACACTACTGTCTGTTACTGCTTTGCTTAAGGTAACTTAATCTCCAGAACTCTCCAGAACTGTATAAACAGAATGAAGATAATTTTGAAATTTTCTTAACTTTTTTCTGTCAGCAAGCCTGCAACTTGGTGAGTTTAGCCAGTGTGATCTTATTTTTTTTATTATTTTTTGAATTATTTATTTACTTATTTTTACTTGTATTTTTATTTTATTTTATTCTTTTTCGGTTCTTATCTTTTCTGCCTAATTTTTGTGTAAATTGTTCTTAATTATGAAATTTAGGTTTGAGATATTAGGGTTTTGGTTATATGTAGAATTCTAAGACCGGCCATGTTTTTTTTTTGTTTTTTTTTTTTTTTTATTGTTCTCTGTCATTCCCTTGCTAACTGGACACATGGCTTGGAGGTGATTCCCCCCTCCATCACACTACTGTCTGTTACTGCTTGCTTAAGGTAACTTAATCTCTCCAGAACTCTCCAGAACTGTATAGAAAACAGAATGAAGATAATTTTGAGAATTTTCTTAACTTTTTCTGTCAGCAAGCCTGCAACTTGGTGAGTTTGGCCAGTGTGATCTTATTTTTATTATTTTTTGAATTATTTATTTACTTATTTTTACTGTATTTTATTTTATTTTATTCTTTCGGTTCTTATCTTTTCTGCCTAATTTTTGTGTAAATTGTTCTTAATTATGAAATTTAGGTTTGGTATATTAGGGTTTTTAGTTTATATGTAGAATTCTAAGACCGGCCATGTTTTTTTTTGTTTTTTTTTTTTTATTGTTCTCTGTCATTCCCTTGCTAACTGGACACATGGCTTGGAGGTGATTCCCCCCTCCATCACACTACTGTCTGTTACTGCTTGCTTAAAATGAAAACTTAATCTCTCCAGAACTCTCTCAGAACTGTATAAGAATAATTTTTGAAATTTTCATAACTTTTCTGTCAGCAAGCCTGCAACTTGGTGAGTTTAGCCAGTGTGATCTTATTTTTATTATTTTTGAATTATTTATTTACTTATTTTTTACTTGTATTTTTATTTTTATTTTATTCTTTCGGTTCTTATCTTTTTCTGCCTAATTTTGTAGCAAATTGTTCTTAATTATGAAATTTAAGTTTGGTATATTAGTTTTGGTTATATGTAGGAATTCTAGGAGCCGGCCATGTTTTTTTTTGTTTTTTTTTTTTTATTGTTCTCTGTCATTCCCTTGCTAACTGGACACATGGCTTGGAGGTGATTCCCCCCTCCATCACACTACTGTGTTACTGCTTGCTTAAGGTAACCCAATCTCTCAGAACTCTCAGAACTGTATAGAAACAGAATGAAGATAATTTTGAAATTTTCTTAACTTTTTTTTCTGTCAGCAAGCCTGCAACTTGGTGAGTTTAGCCAGTGTGATCTTATTTTTTATTATTTTTTTGAATTATTTATTTACTTATTTTTACTTGTATTTTTTATTTTATTCTTTTTCGGTTCTTATCTTTTCTGCCTAATTTTTGTGTAAATTGTTCTTAATTATGAAATTTAGGTTTGGTATATTAGGGTTTTGGTTATATGTAGGAATTCTAAGACCGGCCATATGTTTTTTTTTGTTTTTTTTTTTATTGTTCTCTGTCATTCCCTTGCTAACTGGACACATGGCTTGGAGGTGATTCCCCCCTCCATCACACTACTGTCTGTTACTGCTTGCTTAAGGGTAACTTAATCTCTCCAGAACTCTCCAGAACTGTATAGAAGAAACAGAATGAAGATAATTTTGAAATTTTCTTAACTTTTTCCTGTCAACAAGCCTGCAGCTTGGTGAGTTTAGCCAGTGTGATCTTATTTTTTATTATTTTTGAATTATTTATTTACTTATTTTACTTGTATTTTATTTTATTTTATTCTTTTTCGGTTCTTATCTTTTCTGCCTAATTTTGTGTAAATTGTTCTTAATTATGAGTAGGTTTGGTATATTGGGGTTTTGGTTATATGTAGGAATTCTAAGACCGGCCATGTTTTTTTTTTTTTTTTTTATTGTTCTCTGTCATTCCCTTGCTAACTGGACACATGGCTTGGAGGTGATTCCCCCCTCCATCACTACACATGTCTGTTACTGCTTGCTTAAGACAACTTAATCTCTCAGGAGCTCTCCAGAACTGTATGGAAAACAGAATAGAAGATAATTTTGAAATTTTCTTAACTTTCTGTCAGCAAGCCTGCAGCTTGGTGAGTTTGACAGTGTGATCTTATTTTTTATTATTTTTTGAATTATTTATTTACTTATTTTTACTTGTATTTTATTTTATTTTATTCTTTTCGGTTCTTATCTTTTCTGCCTAATTTTTGTGTAAATTGTTCTTAATTATGAAATTTAGGTTTTGGTATAGTAGGTTTTGGTTATATGTAGGAATTCTAAGACCGGCCATGTTTTTTTTTTTGTTTTTTTTTTTTTTATTGTTCTCTGTCATTCCCTTGCTAACTGGACACATGGCTTGGAGATTCCCCCCTCCATCACACTACCTGTCTGTTACTGCTTGCTTAAGGTAACTTAATCTCTCCCAGAACTCTCCAGAACTGTATAGAAGAAACAGAATGAAGATAATTTTGAAATTGCATACTTTTTTCTGTCAGCAAGCCTGCAACTTGGTGAGTTTAGCCAGTGTGATCTTATTTTTTTATTATTTTTTGAATTATTTATTTACTTATTTTTACTTTGTATTTTTATTTTATTTTATTCTTTTTGAGTTCTTATCCTTATACTAATTTTTGTGTAATTATTCTTAATTGAAATTTAGGTTTGGTATATTAGGGTTTTGGTTATATGTAGGAATTCTAAGACCGGCCATGTTTTTTTTTTTTATTGTTCTCTGTCATTCCCTTGCTAACTGGACACATGGCTTGGAGGTGATTCCCCCTCCCATCACACTGCACTGTCTGTTACTGCTTGCTTAAGGTAACTTAATCTCTCCAGAACTCTCCAGAACTGTATAGAAGAAACAGAATGAAGATAATTTTGAAATTTTCTTAACTTTTTTCTGTCAGCAAGCCTGCAACTTGGTGAAGTTTAGCCAGTGTGATCTTATTTTTTATTATTTTTGAATTATTTATTTACTTATTTTTACTTGTATTTTTATTTTATTTTATTCTTTTGGAGGTTCTTATCTTTTCTGCCTAATTTTGTGTAAATTGTTCTTAATTATAGAAATTAGGTTTGGTATATTAGGGTTTTTGGTTATATGTAGGAATTCTAAGACCGGCCATGTTTTTTTTTTGTTTTTTTTTTTTATTGTTCTCTGTCATTCCCTTGCTAACTGGACACATGGCTTGGAGGTGTTCCCCCTCATCACACTACTGTCTGTTACTGCTTGCTTAAGGTAACCCAATCTCCAGAACTCTCCAGAACTGTATAGAAGAAACAGAATGAAGATAATTTTGAAATTTTCTTAACTTTTTTTCTGTCAGCAAGCCTGCAACTTGGTGAGTTTAGCCAGTGTGATCTTATTTTTTATTATTTTTTGAATTATTTATTTACTTATTTTTACTTGTATTTTTTATTTTATTTTATTCTTTTCGGTTCTTATCTTTTCTGCCTAATTTTTGTATGGTGTTCTTAATTATGAAATTTAGGTTTAATATTAGGGTTTTGGTTATATGTAGAATTCTAAGACCGGCCATGTTTTTTTGTTTTTTTTTTTATTGTTCTCTGTCATTCCCTTGCTAACTGGACACATGGCTTGGAGGTGATTCTCATCACACTACTGTCTGTTACTGCTTGCTTAAGGTAGCAATCTCTCTCAGAACTCTCAGAACTGTATAGAAGAAACAGAATGAAGATAATTTTTGAAATTTTCTTAACTTTTTTCTGTCAGCAAGCCTGCAGCCCCAGGTGAGTTTAGCCAGTGTGATCTTATTTTTTATTATTTTTGAATTATTTATTTACTTATTTTTACTTGTATTTTTTTATTTTATTTTATTCTTTTCGGTTCTTATCTTTTCTGCCTAATTTTTTGTGTAAATTGTTCTTAATTATGAAATTTAGGTTTGGTATATTAGGGTTTTGGTTATAGCAGGAATTCTAAGACCGGCCATGTTTTTTTTTGTTTTTTTTTTTTATTGTTCTCTGTCATTCCCTTGCTAACTGGACACATGGCTTGGAGGTGATTCCCCCCTCCATCACACTACTGTCTGTTACTGCTTGCTTAAGGTAACTTAATCTCTCCAGAACTCTCCAGAACTGTATAGAAACAGAATGAAGATAATTTTTGAAATTTTCTTGCTTTTTCATCTGACAAGCCTGCAACTTGGTAGAGTTTAGCCAGTGTGATCTTATTTTTTATTATTTTTAGTTATTTATTTACTTATTTTTACTTGTATTTTATTTTATTTTATTCTTTTTCGGTTCTTGTATCTTTTCTGCCTAATTTTTTGTGTAAATTGTTCTTAATTATGAAATTTTAAGGTTTGGTATATTAGGGTTTTGGTTCTGTTAGGAATTCTAAGACCGGCCATGTTTTTTTTTTTTTTTATTGTTCTCTGTCATTCCCTTTTCTTTGGACTTTACATGGCTTGGAGGTGATTCCCCCTCCATCACACTACTGTCTGTTACTGCTTGCTTAAAGGTAACTTAATCTCTCAGAACTCTCCAGAACTGTATAGAAGAAACAGAATGAAGATAATTTTTGAAATTTTTATACTTTTTTCTGTGTAAGCCTGCCTTGGTGAGTTTAAGCCAGTGTGATCTTATTTTTTTATTATTTTTTGAATTATTTATTTACTGTTTTACTTGTATTTTTTATTTTATTTTATTTATTTTCGGTTCTTATCTTTTCTGCCTAATTTTTGTGTAAATTTTAATTTCTTAATTATGAAATTTAGGTTTGGTATAATAGGGTTTAGTTTATATGTAGGAATTCTAAGACCGGCCATGTTTTTTTTTTTTTTATTGTTCTCTGTCATTCCCTTGCTAACTGGACACACATGGCTTGGAGGTGATTCCCCCCTCCATCACCCTGCCTAGCTCTGTTACTGCTTGCTTAAGGTAACTTAATCTCTCCAGAACTCTCCAGAACTGTATAGAAGAAACAGAATGAAGATAATTTTTGAAATTTTCTTAACTTTTTTCTGTCAGCAAGCCTGCAACTTGGTGAGTTTAGCCAGATATTGATCTTATTTTATTATTTTTTGAATTATTTATTTACTTATTTTTACTTGTATTTTTTATTTTATTTTATTCTTTTTCGGTTCTTATCTTTTTCTGCCTAATTTTTGTGTAAATTGTTCTTAATTATGAAATTTAGGTTTGGTATATTAGGGTTTTGGTTATATGTAGGAATTCTAAGACCGGCCATGTTTTTTTTTGTTTTTTTTTTTTATTGTTCTCTGTCATTCCCTTGCTAACTGGACACATGGCTTGGAGGTGATTCCCCCCCTCCATCATACTGTCTGTTACTGCTTGCTTAAGGTAACTTAATCTCTCCAGAACTCTCCAGAACTGTATAGAAGAAACAGAATGAAGATAATTTTGAAATTTTCTTAACTTTTTTTCTGTCAGCAAGCCTGCAACTTGGTGAGTTTGGCCAGTGTGATCTTATTTTTTATTATTTTTTGAATTATTTATTTACTTATTTTACTTTATTTTATTTTATTTTATTCTTTTCGGTTCTTATCTTTTTCTGCCTAATTTTTGTGTAATTGTTCTTAATTATGAAATTTAGGTTTGGTATATTAGGGTTTTGGTTATATGTAGGAATTCTAAGACCGGCCATGTTTTTTTTTTTTTATTGTTCTCTGTCATTCCCTTGCTAACTGGACACATGGCTTGGAGGTGATTCCCCCCTCCATCACACTACTGTCTGTTACTGCTTGCTTAAGGTAACTTAATCTCTCCAGAACTCTCCAGAACTGTATAGAAAAAGTAAGAATGAAGATAATTTTTGAAATTTTCTTAACTTTTTTCTGTCTAACAAAGCCTGCAACTTGGTGAGTTTAGCCAGTGTGATCTTATTTTTTATTATTTTTTGAATTATTTATTTACTTATTTTACTTGTATTTTTTATTTTATTTTATTCTTTTTCGGTTCTTATCTTTTCTGCCTGTTTTTGTGTAAATTGTTCTTAATTATGAAATTTAGGTTTGGTATATTAGGGTTTTTGGTTATATGTAGGAATTCTAGACCATTCGCATGTTTTTTTTTGTTATTGTTCTCTGTCATTCCCTTGCTAACTGGACACATGGCTTGGAGGTGATTCCCCCACTCCATCACACTACTGTCTGTTACTGCTTGCTTAAGGTAACTTAATCTCTCCAGGCTACAAAGAGCTGTATAGAAGAAACAGAATGAAGATAATTTTTGAAATTTTCTTAACTTTTTCTGTCAGCAAGCCTGCAACTTGGTGAGTTTAGCCAGTGTGATCTTATTTTTTATTATTTTTTGAATTATTTATTTACTTATTTTTACTTGTATTTTTTATTTTATTTTATTCTTTTCGGTTCTTATCTTTTCTGCCTAATTTTATTGTAAATTGTTCTTAATTATGAAATTTAGGTTTGGTATATTAGGGTTTTGGTTATATGTAGGAATTCTAAGACCGGCCATGTTTTTTTTTGTTGTTATTGTTCTCTGTCATTCCCTTGCTAACTGGACATGGCTTGGAGGTGATTCCCCCTCCATCACACTACTGTCTGTTACCATAGCACCTTTAAGGTAACTTAATCTCTCCAGAACTCTCCAGAACTATAGAAGAAACAGAATGAAGATAATTTTGAAATTTTCTTAACTTTTTTCTGTCAACAAGCCTGCAACTGGTAAGAGTTAGCCAGTGTGATCTTATTTTTATTATTTTTGAGATATTTATTTACTTATTTTTACTTGTATTTTTTATTTTATTTTATTCTTTTTCGGTTTTCTTATCTTTTCTGCCTAATTTTTGTGTAAATTGTTCTTAATTATGAAATTTAGGTTTGGTATATTAGGTTTTGGTTATATGTGAGGAATTCTAAGACCAGCCATGTTTTTTTTTGTTTTTTTTTTTTATTGTTCTCTGTCATTTCCCTTGCTAACTGGACACATGGCTTGGAGGTGATTCCCCCCTCCATCACCTTACTGTCTGTTACTGCTTGCTTAAGGTAACTTAATCTCTCCAGAACTCTCCAGAACTGTATAGAAGAAACAGGATGAAGATAATTTTTGAAATTTTCTTAACTTTTTTCTGTCAGCAAGCCTGCAACTTGGTGATTTAGCCAGTGTGATCTTATTTTTTATTATTTTTTGAATTATTTATTTACTTATTTTTACTTTGTATTTTTTTATTTTATTTCTTCTTTTCGGTTCTTATCTTTTCTGCCTAATTTTTGTGTAAATTGTTCTTAATTATGAAATTTAGGTTTGGTATATTAGGGTTTTGGTTATATGTAGGAATTCTAAGACCGGCCATGTTTTTTTTTTTTTTTTTTTTTTGTGTTCTCTGTCATTCCCTTTGCTAACTGGACACATGGCTTGGAGGTGATTCCCCCCCTCCATCACACTACTGTCTATTATAGCAGCAAGGTAACTTAATCTCTCCAGAACTCTCCAGAACTGTATAGAAGAAACAGAAGAATGAAGATAATTTTTGAAATTTTCTTAACTTTTTTCTGTCAGCAAGCCTGCAACTTTGAGTGAGTTCCAGCCAGTGTGATCTTATTTTTATTATTTTTTGAATTATTTATTTACTTATTTTTACTTGTATTTTTATTTTATTTTATTCTTTTTTCGGTTCTTATCTTTTCTGCCTAATTTTTGTGTAAATTGTTTAATTATGAAATTTAAGGTTTTGGTATATTAGGGTTTTGGTTATGTAGGAATTCTAAGACCGGCCATGTTTTTTTTTTTTTTATTGTTCTCTGTCATTCCTTGCTAACTGGACACATGGCTTGGGTGAATTCCCCCCCTCCATCACACTACTGTCTGTTACTGCCCTTAAGATGCTTAATCTCTCGAACTCTCCAGAACTGTATAGAAGAAACAGAATGAAGATAATTTTTTATTTTCTTAACTTTTTTCTGTCAGCAAGCCTGCAGCTTGGTGAGTTTAGCCAGTGTGATCTTATTTTTTTATTATTTTTTGAATTATTTATTTACTTATTTTTGCTTGTATTTTTTATTTTATTTTATTCTTTTTCGGTTCTTATCTTTTCTGCCTAATTTTTTGTGTAAATTGTTCTTAATTATGAAATTTAGGTTTGGTATATTAGGGTTTTGGTTATATGTAGGAATTCTAAGACCGGCCATGTTTTTTTTTTTTTTTTTTTTTATTGTTCTCTGTCATTCCCTTGCTAACTGGACACATGGCTTGGAGGTGATTCCCCCCTCCATCACACCCTTACTGTCTGTTACTGCTTGCTTAGTGTAGCTCTCCCAGGGCTACTCAGAACTGTATAGAAGAAACAGAATGAAGATAATTTTTGAAAATTTTCTTAACTTTCTGTCAGCAAGCCTGCAACCAGTGAGTTTAGCCAGTGTGATCTTATTTTTATTATTTTTGAATTATTTATTTACTTATTTTACTTATTTTTTATTTTATTTTATTCTTTTTCGGTTCTTATCTTTTCTGCCTAATTTTTGTGTAAATTGTTCTTAATTATGAAATTTAGGTTTGGTATATTAGGGTTTTGGTTATATGTAGGAATTCTAAGACCGGCCATGTTTTTTGTTTTTTTTTTTTTTATTGTTCTCTGTCATTCCCTTACTAACTGGACACATGGCTTGGAGGTGATTCCCCCCTCCATCACACTACTACTCTGTTACTGCTTGCTTAAGGTAACTTAATCTCTCCAGAACTCTCTGAGAACTGTGAAGAAACAGAGATAGAATAATTTTTGAAATTTTCTTAACTTTTTTCTGTCAGCAAGCCTGCAACTTGGTGAGTTTAGCCAGTGTGATCTTATTTTTATTATTTTTTTGAATTATTTATTTACTTATTTTTACTTGTATTTTTATTTTATTTTATTCTTTTTCGGTTCTTATCTTTTCTGCCTAATTTTTTGTGTAAATTGTTCTCTTAATTATGAAATTTAGGTTTTGGTATATTAGGGTTTTGGTTATATGTAGGAATTCTAAGACAGCCATGTTTTTTTTTTGTTTTTTTTTTTTTTTATTTGTTCTCTGTCATTCCCTTGCTAACTGGACACATGGCTTGGGAGTGATTCCCCCTCCATCACACTACTGTCTGTTACTGCTTGCTTAGGTAACTTAATCTCCAGAACTCTCCAGAACTGTATAGAAGAAACAGAATGAAGATAATTTTGAAATTTTACCCAACTTTTTTCTGTAAACTTGAAAGCCTGCAGCTTGGTGAGTTTAGCCAGTGTGATCTTATTTTTTATTATTTTTTGAATTATTTATTTACTTCCTACTTTACTTGTATTTTTATTTTATTTTATTCTTTTTCGGTTCTTATCTTTTCTGCCTAATTTTTGTGTAAATTGTTCTTAATTATGAAATTTAGGTTTGGTATATTAGGGTTTTGGTTATATGTAGGAATTCTAAGACCCATTGTGTTTTTTTATTGTTCTCTGTCATTCCCTTGCTAACTGGACACATGGCTTGGAGGTGATTCCCCTCCACACTACTGTCTGTTACTGCTTGCTTAAGGTAACTTAATCTCTCCAGAACTCAGAGACTGTATAAGAAGAAACAGAATGAAAGTATTTGAAATTTTCTTAACTTTTTCTGTCAGCAAGCCTCTTGGTGAGTTTAGCCAGTGTGATCTTTATTTTTTATTATTTTTTTGAATTATTTATTTACACTTATTTTTACTTGTATTTTTTATTTTATTTTTATTGCGGTTCTTAATATTTTTCTGCCTAATTTTGTGTAAATTGTTCTTAATTATGAAATTTAGGTTTGGTATATTAGGGTTTTGGTTATATGTAGAATTCTAGAGCAGGCCACATGTTTTTTTTTTTTTTTTTGGCAAATTTCTCTGTCATTCCCTTGCTAACTGGACACATGGCTTGGAGGTGATTCCCCCCTCCATCACACTACTGTCTGTTACTGCTTGCTTAAGGTAACTTAATCTCTCCAGAACTCTCAGAACTGTATAGAAGAAACAGAATGAAGATAATTTTTGAAATTTTCTTAACTTTTTTTTTTCTGTCAGCAAGCCTGTCACAGCTTGGTGAGTTTAGCCAGTATGATCTTATTTTTATTATTTTTGAATTATTTATTTACTTATTTTTACTTGTATTTTTATTTTATTTTATTCTTTTTCGGTTCTTATCTTTTCTGCCTAATTTTGTGTAAATTGTTTCTTAATTATGAAATTGAGTTTATTTTGGTATATTAGGGTTTGGTTATAGCAGATTAAGACCGGCCATGTTTTTTTTTTTTGTTATTGTTCCTCTGTCATTCCCTTGCTAACTGGACACATGGCTTGGAGGTGATTCCCCCTCCATCACTGCACATCATTACTGCTTGTAGGTAGCCAATCTCTCCAGCAGAACTCTCCAGAACTGTATGAAGAAACAGAATGAAGATAATTTTTTGAAATTTTCTTAACTTTTTCTGTGTAAGCCTGCAACTTGGTGAGTTTTAGCCAGTGTGATCTTATTTTTTATTATTTTTTGAATTATTTATTTACTTATTTTTACTTGTATTTTTTATTTTATTTTATTCTTTTTTCGGTTCTTATCTTTTCTGCCTAATTTTTGTCATAAATTGTTCTTAATTATGAAATTTAGGTTTGGTATATTAGGGTTTTGGTTATATGTAGGAATTCTAAGACCGGCCATGTTTTTTTGTTATTGTTCTGTCATTCCCTTGCTAACTGGACACATGGCTTGGTGAGATTCCCCATATCGTTTACTGTCTGTTACTGCTTAAGGTAACTTAATCTCTCCAGAACTCTCCAGAACTGTATGAAGAAAACAGGATGAAGATAATTTTTGAAATTTTCTTAACTTTTTCTGTCAGCAAGCCTGCAGCTTGGTGAGTTTAGCCAGTGTGATCTTATTTTTATTTATTTTTGAATTATTTATTTACTTATTTTCTTGTATTTTATTTTATTTTATTCTTTTTCGGTTCTTATCTTTTCTGCCTAATTTTTTGTGTAAATTGTTCTTAATTATGAAATTTAGGTTTGGTATAATGAGGTTTTGGTTATATGTAGGAATTCTAAGACCATTGTGTTTTTTGTTTTTTTTTTTATTGTTCTCTGTCATTCCCTTGCTAACTGGACACATGGCTTGGAGGTGATTCCCCCCTCCATCACCACTGTCTGTTACTGCTTGCTTAAGGTAACTTAATCTCTCCAGAACTCTCAGACTGTATAGAAGAAACAGGATGAAGATAATTTTTGAAATTTTCTTAACTTTTTTCTGTCAGCAAACTGCTTGGTGAGTTTAGCCAGTGTGATCTTTTTTATTATTTTTTGAATTATTTATTTACTTATTTTTACTTGTATTTTATTTTATTTTATTCTTTTTCGGTTCTTATCTTTTCTGCCTAATTTTTGTGTAAATTGTTCTTAATTATGAAATTTAGGTTTGGTATATTAGGGTTTTGGTTATATGTAGGGAATTCTAAGACCGGCCATGTTTTTCTTTTTGTTTTTATTGTTCTCTGTCATTCCCTTGCTAACTGGACACATGGCTTGGAGGTGATTCCCCCCCTCCATCCTGCTGTCTGTTACTGCTTGCTTAAGGTAACTTAATCTCTCCAGAACCTCCTCCAGAACTGTATAGAAGAAACAGAATGAAGATAATTTTTAGGCTACTGTAACTTTTTTCTGTCAGCAAGCCTGCAACTTGGTGAGTTTAGCCAGTGTGATCCTTATTTTTATTATTTTTGAATTATTTATTTACTTATTTTTACTTGTATTTTTATTTTATTTTATTCTTTCGGTTCTTATCTTTTCTGCCTAATTTTTGTGTAAATTGTTCTTAATTATGAAATTTAGGTTTTGGTATATTAGGGTTTTTGGTTATATGTAGGAATTCTAAGACCGGCCATGTTTTTTTTTTGTTTTTTTTTTTTTATTATTCTGTCATTCCCTTGCTAACTGGACACATGGCTTGGAGGTGATTCCCCCCTCCATCACACTACTGTCTGTTACTGCTTGCTTAAAAATTAACTTAATCTACTCAGAACTCTCAGAACTGTAAGAGAAACAAGATGAAGATAATTTTTGAAATTTTCTTAACTTTTTTCTGTCAGCAAGCCTGCAACTTGGTGAGTTTAACCAGTGTGATCTTATTTTTTATTATTTTTTGAATTATTTATTTACTTATTTTTACTTGTATTTTATTTTATTTTATTCTTTAGGTTCTTATCTTTTCTTTGTTTTTGTGTAAATTGTTCTTAATTATATTTAGGTTTGGTATATTAGGGTTTTGGTTATATGTAGGAATTCTAAGGCTCAGCCATGTTTTTTTTTGTTTTTTTTTTATTGTTCTCTGTCATTCCCTTGCTAACTGGACACATGGCTTGGAGGTGATTCCCCCTCCATCACACTACTGTCTGTTACTGCTTGCTTAAGGTAACTTAATCTCTCCAGAACTCTCCAGAACTGTATAGAAGAAACAGAATGAAGATAATTTTTGAAATTTTTTCTTAACTTTTTTCTGTCAGCAAGCCTGCAACTTGGTGAGTTTAGCCAGTGTGATCTTATTTTTTTATTATTTTTTTAGTTATTTATTTATGTATTTTACTTGTATTTTTTATTTTATTTTTTATTCTTTTAGTTATACTCTTTTCTGCCTAATTTTTGTGTAAATTGTTCTTAATTATGAAATTTAGGTTTGGTATATTTAGGTTTTTGGTTATATGTAGGAATTCTAAGACCGGCCATGTTTTTTTTTGTTTTTTTTTTATTTGTTCTCTGTCATTCCCTTGCTAACTGGACACATGGCTTGGAGGTGATTCCCCCCTCCATCACACTGCTGTCTGTTACTGCTTCTTAAGGTAACTTAATCTCTCCAGAACTCTCCAGAACTGTATAGAAGAAACAGAATGAAGATAATTTTTGAAATTTTCTTAACTTTTTTCTGTCAGCAAGCCTGCAATAATTGTTGAGTTTAGCCAGTGTGATCTTATTTTTTATTATTTTTTGAATTATTTATTTACTTATTTTTACTTGTATTTTTTTTATTTTATTTTATTCTTTTCGGTTCTTATCTTTTCTGCCTAATTTTTGTGTAAATTGTTCTTAATTATGAAATTTAGGTTTGGTATATTAGGGTTTTGGTTATATGTAGGAATTCTAAGACCGGCCATGTTTTTTTTTTTTTTGTGTTCTCCTGTCATTCCCTTGCTAACTGGACACATGGCTTGGAGGTGATTCCCCCCTCCATCACCACTACTGTCTGTTACTGCCTTGGGTAACTTAATCTCTCCAGAACTCTCCAGAACTGTATAGAGAAACAGAATGAAGATAATTTTGAAATTTTCTTAACTTTTTCTGTCAGCAAGCCTGCAACTTGGTGAGTTTAGCCAGTGTGATCTTATTTTTTATTATTTTTTGAATTTATTTATTTACTTATTTTTACTTATTTTTTATTTTATTTTATTCTTTTTCGGTTCAGCATCTTTTTCTGCCTAATTTTGTGTAAATTGTTCTTAATTATGAAATTTAGGTTTGGTATATTAGGGTTTTTGGTTATATGTAGAATTCCTAGAACCGGCCATGTTTTTTTTTTTTGTTTTATTGTTCTCTGTCATTCCCTTGCTAACTGGACACATGGCTTGGAGGTGATTCCCCCTCCATCACACTACTGTCTGTTACTGTAGCAAGGTAACTTAATCTCTCCAGAACTCTCCAGAACTGTATAGAAGAAACAGAATGAAGATAATTTTGAAATTTTCTTAACTTTTTCTGTCAGCAAACCTGTGGTGAGTTTAGCCAGTGTGATCTTATTTTTTATTATTTTGAATTATTTATTTACTTATTTTTACTTGTATTTTATTTTATTTTATTCTTTTTCGGTTCTTATCTTTTCTGCCTAATTTTGTGTAAATTGTTCTTAATTATGAAATTTAGGTTTGGTATATTCAGGGTTTTGGTTATATGTAGAGATTTCTAAGACCGGCCATGTTTTTTTTTTTTTATTGTTCTCTGTCATTCCCTTGCTAATAGTTTATAGCTTTGGGAGGTGATTCCCCCCTCCATCACACTACTGTCTGTGCACTTGCTTAAGGTAACTTAATCTCTCCAGAACTCTCCAGAACTGTATAGAAGAAACAGAATGAAGATAATTTTGAAATTTTTCTTAACTTTTTTCTGTCAGCAAGCCTGCAACTTGGTGAGTTTAGCCAGTGTGATCTTATTTTTTATTATTTTTGAATTATTTATTTACTTATTTTTACTTTGCTTTTTATTTTATTTTATTCTTTTTCGGTTCTTATCTTTTCTGCCTAATTTTTGTGTAAATTGTTCTTAATTTATGAAATTTAGGTTTGAATGACTAGGGTTTTGGTTATATGTAGGAATTCTAAGACCGGCCATGTTTTTTTTTTTTTATTGTTCTCTGTCATTCCCTTGCTAACTGGACACATATGGAGGTGATTCCCCCCCTCCATCACACTACTGTCTGTTACTGCTTGCTTAAGGTAGCAATCTCTCCAGAACTCTCCAGAACTGTATAAGAGAAACAGAATGAAGATAATTTTGAAATTTTTCTTAACTTTTTCTGTCAGCAAGCCTGCAACTTGGTGAGTTTAGCCAGTGTGATCTTGTTTTTGTATTTTTTTGAATTATTTATTTACTTATTTTTACTTGTATTTTTTATTTTATTTTATTCTTTTTCGGTTCTTATCTTTTCTGCCTAATTTTTGTATGAAATTGTTCTTAATTATGAAATTTAGGTTTGGTATATTAGGGTTTTGGTTATATGGCAAGATTCTAAGACCGGCCATGTTTTTTTTTTTGTTATTGTTCTCTTTGTCATTCCCTTGCTAACTGGACACATGGCTTGGGGTGATTCCCCCCTCACACTACTGTCTGTTACTGCTTACTTAAGGTAACTTAATCTCTCCAGAACTCTCCAGAACTGTATAGAAGAAACAGAGAATGAAGATAATTTTTTAAAAATTTTCTTAACTTTTTTCTGTCAGCAAGCCTGCAACTTGGTGAGTTTAGCCAATTGTGATCTTATTTTTTATTATTTTTTGAATTATTTATTTACTTATTTTTACTTGTATTTTTTTATTTTATTTTATTCTTTTTCGGTTCTTATCTTTTCTGCCTAATTTTTGTGTAAATTGTTCTTAATTATAGAATTTAGGTTTGGTATATTAGGGTTTTGGTTATATGTAGGAATTCTAAGACCGGCCATGTTTTGTTATTGTTCTGTCATTCCCTTGCTAACTGGACACATGGCTTGGAGGTGATTCCCCACTCCATCTGCACTACTGTCTGTTACTGCTTGCTTAAGGTAACTTAATCTCTCCAGAACTCTTCAAGAACTGTATAGAAGAAACAGGATGAAGATAATTTTTTGAAATTTTCTTAACTTTTTTTTCTGTCAGCAAGCCTGCAACTTGGTGAGTTTAGCCAGTGTGATCTTATTTTTTATTTATTTTTTTGAATTATTTATTTACTTATTTTTACTTGTATTTTTTATTTTATTTTATTCTTTTTCGGTTCTTATCTTTTCTGCCTAATTTTTGTGTAGAATTGTTCTTAATTATGAAATTTAGGTTTGAGTATATTAGGTTTTTGGTTATATGTAGGAATTCTAAGACCGGCCATGTTTTTTTTTTTGTTTTTTTTTTTTATTGTTCTCTGTCATTCCTTTTGCTAACTGGACACATGGCTTGGAGGTGATTCCCCCCTCCATCACACTACTGTCTGTTACAGCATGAGTAACTTAATCTCTCCAGAACTCTCCAGAACTGTATAGAAGAAACAGGATGAAGATAATTTTTGAAATTTTCTTAACTTTTTCTGTCAACAGCCTGCAACTTGGTGAGTTTAGCCAGTGTGATCTTATTTTTATTATTTTTTGAATTATTTATTTACTTATTTTTACTTGTATTTTATTTTATTTTATTCTTTTCGGTTCTTATCTTTTCTACTAATTTTGTGTAAATTGTTCTTAATTATGAAATTTAGGTTTGGTATATTAGGGTTTTGGTTATATGTAGGAATTCTAAGACCGGCCATGTTTTTTTTTGTTTTTTTTTGTGTTCTCTGTCATTCCCTTGCTAACTGGACACATGGCTTGGAGGTGATTCCCCACTCATCACACTACTGTCTGTTACTGCTTTGCTTAAGGTAACTTAATCTCCAGAACTCTCCAGAACTGTATAGAAGAAACAGAATGAAGATAATTTTTATTTCTTAACTTTTTTTCTGTCAGCAAGCCTGCAACGAGGTAGCCAGTGTGATCTTATTTTTTATTTATTTTTGAATTATTTATTTACTTATTTTTACTTGTATTTTTTATTTTATTTTATTCTTTTCGGTTCTTATCTTTTCTGCCTAATTTTTTGTGTAAATTGTTCTTAATTATGAAATTTAGGTTTGGTATATTAGGGTTTTGGTTATGTGTAGGAATTCTAAGACCACGTATGTTTTTTTGTTTTTTTTTTTTATTGTTCTCTGTCATTCCTTACTTCCTTTGGACACATGGCTTGGAGGTGATTCCCCCCTCCATCACACTACTGTCTGTTACTGCTAGCAAGAGCAGCAATCTCTCCAGAACTCTCCAGAACTGTATAGAAGAAACAGAATAGAAGATAATTTTGAAATTTTCTTAACTTTTTTCTGTCAGCAAGCCTGCAACTTGGTGAGTTTAGCCAGTGTGATCTTATTTTTTATTATTTTTGAATTATTTATTTACTTATTTTACTTGTATTTTTTATTTTATTTTATTCTTTTTCGGTTCTTATCTTTTCTGCCTAATTTTGTGTAAATTGTTCTTAATTATGAAATTTAGGTTTGGTATATTAGGGTTTTGGTTATATGTAGGAATTCTAAGACCGGCCATGTTTTTTTTTTGTTTTTTTTTTTTATTGTTCTCTGTCATTCCCTTGCTAACTGGACACATGGCTTGGAGGTGATTCCCCCCTCCATCACACTGTCTGTTACTGCTTGCTTAAGGTAACTTAATCTCTCCAGAACTCTCCAGAACTGTATAGAAGAAACAGAATGAAAGATAATTTTGAAATTTTCTTAACTTTTTTCTGTCAGCAAGCCTGCAACTTGGTGAGTTTAGCCAGTGTGATCTTATTTTTTATTATTTTTTGAATTATTTATTTACTTATTTTTACTTGTATTTTTTATTTTATTTTATTCTTTTTCGGTTCTTATCTTTTCTGCCTATTTTTGTGTGGTGTTCACTTAATTGCATGAAATTTTAGGTTTGGTATATTAGGGTTTGGTTATATGTAGGAATTCTAAGACCGGCCATGTTTTTTTGTTTTTTTTTTTTATTGTTCTCTGTCATTCCCTTGCTAATAACTGGACACATGGCTTGGAGGTGATTTCCCCCCTCATCACACTACTGTCTGTTACTGCTTGCTTAAGGTAACTTAATCTCTCCAGAACTCTCCAGAACTGTATAGAAGAAACAGGAATAGAATAATTTTTGAAATTTTCTTAACTTTTTCTGTCAGCAAGCCTGCAACTTGAGTAAGTTTGCTTCCAGTGTGATCTTATTTTTTATTATTTTTTGAATTATTTATTTACTTATTTTACTTGTATTTTATTTTATTTTATTCTTTTCGGTTCTTATCTTTCTGCCTAATTTTTGTGTAAATTGTTCTTAATTATGAAATTTAGGTTTGGTATATTAGGGTTTTGGTTATATGTAGGAATTCTAAGACCGGCCATGTTTTTTTATTGTTTCTCTGTCATTCCCTTGCTAACTGGACACATGGCTTGGAGGTGATTCCCCCTCCATCACACTACTGTCTGTTTTACCCTGCTTGCTTAAGGTAACTTAATCTCAGAACTCTCCAGAACTGTATAAGAGAAACAGAATGAAGATAATTTTGAAATTTTCTTAACTTTTTTTCTGTCAGCAAGCCTGCAACTTGAGTGAGTTTAGCCAGTGTGATCTTATTTTTATTATTTTTTGAATTATTTATTTACTTATTTTACTTATTTTATTTTATTTTATTCTTTTCGGTTCTTATCTTTTTCTGCCTAATTTTTGTGTAAATTGTTCTTAATTATGAAATTTAGGTTTGGTATATTAGGGTTTTGGTTATATGTAGGAATTCTAAGACCGGCCATGTTTTTTTTTGTTTTTTTTTTTATTGTTCTCTGTCATTCCTTGCTAACTGGACACATGGCTTGGAGGTGATTCCCCCCTCCATCACACTGCTGTCTGTTACTGCTTGCTTAAGGTAACTTAATCTCTCCAGAACTCTCCAGGTTTGTATAAGAAGAAGCAAATTGAAGATAATTTTGAAATTTTCTTAACTTTTTTCTGTCGGCAAGCACAGCTTGGTGAGTTTAGCCAGTGTGATCTTATTTTTTATTATTTTTTGAATTATTTATTTACTTATTTTACTTATTTTATTTTATTTTATTCTTTTCGGTTCTTATCTTTTCTGCCTAATTTTTGTGTAAATTGTTCTTAATTATGAGGCAGTTTTGGTATATTAGGGTTTTGGTTATATGTAGGAATTCTAAGACAGCCATGTTTTTTTTTTTTATTGTTCTCTGTCATTCCCTTGCTAACTGGACACATGGCTTGGAGGTGATTCCCCCTCATCACACTACTGTCTGTTACTGCTTGCTTAAGGTAACTTAATCTCTCCAGAACTCTCCAGAACTGTATAGAGAAACAGAATGAAGATAATTTTGAAATTTTCTTAACTTTTCTGTCAGCAAGCCTGCAACTTGGTGGTTTAGCCAGTGTGATCTTATTTATTTTTATTATTTTTTGAATTATTTATTTACTTATTTTTACTTGTATTTTTATTTTATTTTATTCTTTTAGTTCTTATCTTTTTCTGCCTAATTTTTGTGTAAATTGTTCTTAATTATGAAATTTAGGTTTGGTATATTAGGGTTTTGGTTATATGTAGGGGCCACAAGACTTGACCATGTTTTTTTTTTGTTTTTTTTTTTTTTATTGTTCTCTGTCATTCCCTTGCTAACTGGACACATGGCTTGGAGGTGATTCCCCCTCCATCACACTACTGTCATTTTCTTGTAAGGTAACAATCTCTCCAGAACTCTCCAGAACTGTATAGAAGAAACAGAATGAAGATAATTTTGAAATTTTCTTAACTTTTTTCTGTCAGCAATGCCTGCAACTTGGTGAGTTGTAGTGTGATCTTATTTTTTTTATTATTTTTTGAATTATTTATTTACTTATTTTTTACTTGTATTTTTTATTTTATTTTATTCTTTTTCGGTTCTTATCTTTTCTGCCTAATTTTTGTGTAAATTGTTCTTAATTATGAAATTTAGGTTTGGTATATTAGGGTTTTGGTTATATGTAGGAATTCTAAGACCGGCCATGTTTTTTTTTTTTTTATTGTTCTCTGTCATTCCCTTGTAACTGGACACATGACTTGGAGGTGATTCCCCCCCTCCATCCACTACTGTCTGTTACTGCTTGCTTAAGGTAACTTAATCTCTCCAGAACTCTCCAGAACTGTATAGAAGAAACAAGAATGAAGATAATTTTCCCAAAATTTTCTTTTTTCTGTCAGCAAAGCCTGTGGTGAGTTTAGCCAGTGTGATCTTATTTTTTATTATTTTTTGAATTATTTATTTACTTATTTTTACTTGTATTTTTATTTTATTTTATTCTTTTCGGTTCTTATCTTTTCTGCCTAATTTTTGTGTAGAATTGTTCTTAATTATGAAATTTAGGTTTGGTATATTAGGGTTTGGGTATATGTAGGAATTCTAAGACCGGCCATGTTTTTTTTTTGTTATTGTTCTCTGTCATTCCCTTGCTAACTGGACACATGGCTTGGAGGTGATTCCCCCCTCCATCACACTACTGTCTGTTACTGCTTGCTTAAGGTAACCAATCTCAGAACTCTCAGAACTGTATAGAAGAAACAGAATGAAGATAATTTTGAAATTTTCTTAACTTTTTTTCTGTCAGCAAGCCTGCAACTTGGTGAGAGGAGTTTGTAGTGTGATCTTATTTTTTATTATTTTTTGAATTATTTATTTACTTATTTTTACTTGTATTTTTATTTTATTTTTATTCTTTTTCGGTTCTTATCTTTTCTGCCTAATTTTGTGTAAATTGTTCTTAATTATGAAATTTAGGTTTGGTATATTAGGGTTTTGGTTATATGTAGGAATTCTAGAACCGGCCATGTTTTTTTTTTTTGTTTTTTTTTTTTTATTGTTCTCTGTCATTCCTTACTAGCTGGACACATGGCTTGGAGGTGATTCCCCCTCCATCCTACTGTCTGTTACTGCTTGCTTAAGGTAACTTAATCTCTCCAGAACTCTCCAGAACTGTATAGAAGAAACAGAATGAAGATAATTTTGAAATTTTCTTAACTTTTTTCTGTCAGCAAGCCTACAGCTTGGTGAGTTTAGCCAGTGTGATCTTATTTTTATTATTTTTTGAATTGTTATTTACTTATTTTTTACTTGTATTTTTTATTTTATTTTATTCTTTTTCGGTTCTTATCTTTCACCTAATTTTGTGTAAATTTATTCTTAATTATGAAATTTAAGTTTTATTCTCCAAGTTTTGGTTATATGTAGGAATTCTAAGACCGGCCATGTTTTTTTTTTGTTTTTTTTTTTTTTTATTGTTCTCTGTCATTCCCTTGCTAACTGGACATGGCTTGGGAGGTGATTCCCCCCTCCATCACACTACTGTCTGTTACTGCTTGCTTAAGGTAACTTAATCTCTCAGAACTCTCAGAACCTTGGAAAACAGAATGAGGAGAAGTAATTTTGAAATTTTCTTAACTTTTTTCTGTCAGCAAGCCTGCAACTTGGTGAGTTTAGCCAGTGTGATCTTATTTTTATTATTTTTTGAATTATTTATTTGCTTGCTTTTATGTATTTTTATTTTATTTTATTCTTTTTGGGTTCATATCTTTTCTGCCTAATTTTGTGTAAATTGTTCTTAATTATGAAATTTGGTTTGGTATATTAGGGTTTTGGTTTATATGTAGGAATTCTAAGACTGACATGTTTTTTTTTTTTTTTATTGTTCTCTGTCATTCCCTTGCTAACTGGACACATGGCTTGGAGGTGATTCCCCCCTCCATCACACTACTGTCTGTTACTGCTTGTAAAGGTAACTTAATCTCTCCAGAACTCTCAGAACTGTATAGAAGAAACAGAATGAAGATAATTTTGAAATTTTCTTAACTTTTTCTGTCAGCAAGCCTGCAACTTGGTGAGTTTAGCCAGTGTGATCTTATTTTTATTATTTTTGAATTATTTATTTACTTATTTTTTACTTGTATTTTTTATTTTATTTTATTCTTTTTCGGTTCTTATCTTTTCTGCCTAATTTTTTGTGTAAATTGTTCTTAATTATGAAATTTAGGTTTTTGGCATATTAGGGTTTTGGTTATATGTAGGAATTCTAAGACCGGCCATGTTTTTTTTTGTTTTTTTTTTTTTATTGTTCTCTGTCATTCCTTGCTAACTGGACACATGGCTTGGAGGTGATTCCCCCCTCCATCACACTACTGTCTGTTACTGCTTGCTTAAGACAACTTAATCTCTCCAGAACTCTCCAGAACTGTATAGAAAAGCTCAGAATGAAGATAATTTTTGAAATTTTCTTAACTTTTTTTCTGTCAGCAAGCCTGCAGCTTGGTGAGTTTAGCCAGTCATGAATCTTATTTTTATTATTTTTTGAATTATTTATTTACTTATTTTTACTTATTATTTTTATTTTATTTTATTCTTTTTGGTTTATTTATCTTTTCTGCCTAATTTTATTGTAAGTGGGTACTTAATTATGAAATTTAGGTTTGGTATATTGGGGTTTGGTTATATGTAGGAATTCTAAGACCGGCCATGTTTTTTTTTTTTATTGTTCTCTGTCATTCCTTGCTAACTGGACACATGGCTTGAGTGGACCCCCCTCCATCACACTACTGTCTGTTACTGCTTGCTTAAGGTAACTTATTCTCTCCAGAACTCTCCAGGGCATATGAAAAAACCAGAATGAAGATAATTTTGAAATTTTCTTAACTTTTTTCTGTCAGCAAGCCTGCAACCCCGGAGTTTTAGCCAGTGTGATCTTATTTTTTATTATTTTTTGAATTATTTATTTACTTATTTTTACTTTTGTATTTTTTATTTTATTTTATTCTTTTCGGTTCTTATCTTTTCTGCCTAATTTTTGTGTAAATTGTTCTTAATTATGAAATTTAGGTTTTGGTATGTAGGGTTTTGGTTATATGTAGGAATTCTAAGACCGGCCATGTTTTTTGTTATTGTTCTCTGTCATTCCCTTGCTAACTGGACATGGCTTGGAGGTGATTTCCCCCTCCATCACACTACTGTCTGTTACTGCTTGCTTAGAGTAGCCAATCTCTCCAGAACTCTCAGAACTGTATAGAGAGAAACAGAATGAAGATAATTTTGAAATTTTCTTAACTTTTTCTGTCCAACCAAGCCTGCAACTTGGTGAGTTTAGCCAGTGTGATCTTATTTTTTATTATTTTTTTGAATTATTTATTTACTTATTTTTACTTGTATTTTTATTTTATTTTATTCTTTTTCGGTTCTTATCTTTTCTGCCTAATTTTGTGTAAATTGTTCTTAATTATGAAATTTAGGTTTGGTATATTAGGGTTTTGGTTATATGTAGGAATTCTAAGACCGGCCATGTTTTTTTTTGTTATTGTTCTCTGTCATTCCCTTGCTAACTGGACACATGGCTTGGAGGTGATTCCCCCCTCCATCACACTACTGTCTGTTACTGCTTGCTTAAGGTAACTTAATCTCTCCAGAACTCTCCAGAACTGTATAGAAGAAACAGGATGAGAGATAATTTTGAAATTTTCTTAACTTTTTTCTGTCAGCAAGCCTGCAGCATTGGTGAGTTTAGCCAGTGTGATCTTATTTTTATTATTTTTTGAATTATTTATTTACTTATTTTACTTGTATTTTTTATTTTATTTTGTTGCTTTTTCGGTTCTTATCTTTTCTGCCTAATTTTTTGTGTAAATTGTTTCATAGTGAAATTTAAGGTTTGGTATAATCCAGGTTTTGGTTATATGTAGGAATTCTAAGACCGGCCATGTTTTTTTTGTTATTGTTTCTCTGTCATTCCCTTGCTAACTTGGACACATGGCTTGGAGGTGATTCCCCCTCCATCCACACTACTGTCTGTATTTTTCTTGCTTAAGGTAACTTAATCTCTAGACTCTCAGAACTGTATAGAAGAAACAGAATGAAGATAATTTTTGAAATTTTTCTTAACTTTCTGTCAGCAATACCCAGCTTGGTGAGTTTAGCCAGTGTGATCTTATTTTTTATTATTTTTTGAATTATTTATTTACTTATTTTTACTTACTTATTTTTATTTTATTTTTATTCTTTTTCGGTTCTTATCTTTTTTTCTGCCCTAATTTTTGTGTAAATTATTTCTTAATTATGAAATTTAGGTTTGGTATATTAGGGTTTTGGTTATATGTAGGAATTCTAAGACCGGCCATGTTTTTTTTTTTGGTATTGTTCTGTCATTCCCTTGCTAACTGGACACATGACTTGGAGGAGGATTCCCCTCTAAATCACACTACTGTCTGTTACTGCTTGCTTAAGGTAACTTAATCTCTCCAGAACTCTCCAGAACTGTGAAGAAACAGGATGAAGATAATTTTGAAATTTTCTTAACTTTTTCTGTCAACCAATACAGCTTGGTGAGTTTAGCCAGTGTGATCTTATTTTTATTATTTTGAATTATTTATTTACTTATTTTTACTTGTATTTTTTATTTATTTCATTACTTTTAGTTCTTATCTTTTCTGCCTAATTTTTGTGTAAATTGTTCTTAATTATGAAATTTAAGGTTTGGTATATTAGGGTTTTGGTTATATGTAGGAATTCTAAGACCGGCCATGTTTTTTTTTTGTTTTTTTTTTTATTGTTCTCTGTCATTCCCTTGCTAACTGGACACATGGCTTGGAGTGATTCCCCCTCATCACACCACTGTCTGTTACTGCTTGCTTAAGAGTAACTTGTCTCTCCAGAACTCTCCAGGGTATAGAAGAAACAGAATGAAGATAATTTTTTGAAATTTTCACCTTTTTTCTGTCAGCAAGCCTGCAACTTGGTGAGTTTAGCCAGTGTGATCTTATTTTTATTATTTTTTGAATTATTTATTTACTTATTTTACTTATTTTTTATTTTATTTTATTCTTTTTCGGTTCTTATCTTTTCTGCCTAATTTTTTGTGTAAATTGTTCTTAATTATGAGAATTTAGGTTTGGTATAAATAGGTTTTTGGTTATATGTAGGAATTCTAAGACCGGCCATGTTTTTTTTTTGTTTTTTTTTTTTATTGTTCTCTGTCATTCCCCTTGCTAACTGGACACATGGCTTGGAGGTGATTCCCCCCTCCATCACACTACTGTCTGTTACTGCTTGCTTAAGGAAGCAGCTTAATCTCTCCAGAACTCTCCAGAACTGTATGAGAAAACAGAATGAAGATAATTTTTGAAATTTTCTTAACCTCTGTCAGCAAGCCTGCAACTTGGTGAGTTTGTGATGTGATCTTTATTTTTATTCTTTTTTTGAATTATTTATTTACTTATTTTTACTTGTATTTTTTTTATTTTATTTTATTCTTTTCGGTTCTTATCTTTTCTGCCTAATTTTTGTGTGTAGAATTGTTCTTTTAATTATGAAATTTAGGTTTGGTATATTAAGGTTTTGGTTATATGTAGGAATTCTAAGACCGGCCATGTTTTTTTTTTGTTTTTTTTTTATTGTTCTCTGTCATTCCCTTGCTAACTGGACACATGGCTTGGAGGTGATTCCCCCCCTCCATCACTACTGTCTGTTACTGCTTGTAAGAATAGCAATCTCTCCAGAACTCTAGAACTGTATAGAAGAAACAGAATGAAGATAATTTTTTGAAATTTTCTTAACTTTTTTCTGTCAGCAAGCCTGCAACTTGGTGAGTTTAGCCAGTGTGATCTTATTTTTTATTATTTTTTTTAGTTATTTATTTTACTTATTTTTACTTGTATTTTTTATTTTATTTTATTCTTTTTCAGTTCTTACTCTTTCTTTTAAATTTTTGTGTAAAATTGTTCTTAATTATGAAATTTGGGTTTGGAAATATTGGTTTTGGTTATGTCTTGGAATTCTAGACCGGCCATGTTTTTTTTTTTTTTATTGTTCTCTGTCATTCCCTTTGCTAACTGGACACATGGCTTGGGTGATTCCCCCTCCATCTGCCCCAATATGGTACTGCTGTGGGTAACTTAATCTCTCCAGAACTCTCAGAACTGTATAGAAGAAACAGAATGAAGATAATTTTGAAATTTTCTTAACTTTTTTTCTGTGAAGCAAACACTGAAAACTTGGTGAGTTTAGCTAGATGTGATCTTATTTTTTATTATTTTTTGAATTATTTATTTACTTATTTTTGCTTGTATTTTATTTTATTTTATTCTTTTTCGGTTCTTATCTTTTCTGCCTAATTTTTGTGTAAATTGTTCTTAATTATGAAATTTAGGTTTGGTATATTAGGGTTTTGGTTATATGTAGGAATTCTAAGACCGGCCATGTTTTTTTTTTTGTTTTTTTTTTTTTTATTGTTCTCTGTGTTCTGCCATAACTGGACCACATGGCTTGGAGGTGATTCCCCCTCCATCACACTACTGTCTCTGACACTGCTTGCTTAAGGTAACTTAATCTCTCCAGTCTCCAGAACTGTATAGAAGAAACAGAATGAAGATAATTTTTGAGGTACTGTAGCTTTTTTTTCTGTCAGCAAGCCTGCAACTTGGTGAGTTTTAGCCAGTGTGATCTTATTTTTTATTATTTTTTGAATTATTGTTACTTATTTTACTTGTATTTTTTATTTTATTTTATTCTTTTGGTTCTTATCTTTTCTGCCTAAGTACATGCATAGAATTGTTCTCTTAGTATAAATTTAGGTTTGATATTAGGGTTTTAGTTATATGTAGAATTCTAAGACAGGCCATGTTTTTTTTTTTATTATTGTTCTCTGTCATTCCCTTGCTAACTGGACACTATTTGGAGGTGATTCCCCTCATCACACTACTGTCTGTTTACTGCTTGCTTAAAGGAGTAATAATCTCAGAACTCTACGACACATTATAGAAGAAACAGAATGAAGATAATTTTTGAAATTTTCTTAACTTTTTTTCTGTCAGCAAGCCTGCAACTTGGTGAGTTTAGCCAGTGTGATCTTGTTTTTTATTATTTTTTGAATTATTTATTTACTTATTTTTTACTTGTATTTTTTATTTTATTTTATTCTTTTTAGTTCTTATCTTTTCTGCCTAATTTTTGTGTAAATTGTTCTTAATTATGAAAATTTTAGGTTTGGTATATTAGGGTTTTGGTTATATGTAGGAATTCTAAGACCGGCCATGTTTTTTTTTTTGTTTTTTTTTTATTGTTCTCTGTCATTTCCCTTGCCCTAACTGGACACATGGCTTGGAGGTGATTCCCCCCTCCATCACACTACTGTCTGTTACTGCTTGCTTAAGGTAACTTAATCTCTCCAGAACTCTCCAAAACTGTATAGAAGAAACAGAATGAAGATAATTTTTGAAATTTTCTTAACTTTTTCTGTCCAGCAAGCCTGCAACTTGGTGAGTTTAGCCAGTGTGATCTTATTTTTTATTATTTTTTGAATTATTTATTTACTTATTTTACTATTTTATTTTATTTTTATTCTTTTCGGTTCTTATCTTTATTTCTGCCTAATTTTGTACTTGGTGTTCTTAATTATGAAATTTAGGTTTGGTATGGGGTTTTGGTTATATGTAGGAATTCTAGGATATGCATGTTTTTTTTTTTATTGTTCTCTGTCATTCCCTTGCTAACTGGACACATGGCTTGGGAGGTGATTCCCCCTCCATCCTACTGTCTGTTACTGCTTGCTTAAGGTAACTTAATCTCTCAGAACTCTCAGAACTGTGCTCAGAAGAAACAGAATGAAGATAATTTTTAGAAATTACTGTAACTTTTTTCTGTCATGGCCACCACCTTGGTGAGTTCAGCCAGTGTGATCTTATTTTTATTATTTTTTGAATTATTTATTTACTTATTTTTACTTGTATTTTTATTTTTATTTTATTCTTTTTCGGTTCTTATCTTTTCTGCCTAATTTTGTGTAAATTGTTCTTAATTATGAAATTTGGTTTGGTATATTAGGGTTTTGGTTATATAGGAATTCTAAGACCGGCCATGTTTTTTTTTTGTTATTGTTCTCTGTCATTCCCTTGCTAACTGGACTTGCAGCTGGAGGTGATTCCCCCTCCATCACACTGCTGTCTGTTACTGCTTGCTTAAGGTAACTTAATCTCTCCAGGCTCTCCAGAACTGTATAAGAGAAACAGAATGAAGATAATTTTTGAAATTTTCTTAACTTTTTTCTGTCAGCAAACCTGCTTGGTGAGTTTAATGATGTGATCTTATTTTTATTATTTTTTGAATTATTTGTTGCCTTGTTTTACTTGTATTTTTTATTTCTTGTTGTTCTTTTTTCGGTTCTTATCTTTTCTGCCTAATTTTTTGTGTAAATTATTTCTTAATTATGAAATTTAGGTTTGGTATATTCAGGGTTTTTGGTTATATGTAGGAATTCTAAGGACGGCCATGTTTTTTTTTTGTTTTTTTTTTTTATTGTTCTCTGTCATTCCCACTTACTAACTGGACACACACATGGCTTGGAGGTGATTCCCCCCTCCATCACACTACTGTCTATGACACTGCTTGCTTAAGGTAACTTAATCTCTCCAGAACTCTCCAGAACTGTATAGAAGAAACAGAATGAAGATAATTTTTGAAATTTTCTTAACTTTTTTCTGTCAGCAAGCCTGCAACAGTGGTTAGCCAGTGTGATCTTATTTTTTATTTTTTGAATTATTTATTTACTTATTTTTACTTGTATTTTATTTTATTTTATTCTTTTTCGGTTCTTATCTTTTCTGCCTAATTTTTTGTGTAAATTGTTCTTAATTGTAAAATTTAGGTTTGGTATATCAAGGTTTTGGTGCATATGTAGGAATTCTAAGACCGACCATGTTTTTTTTGTTTTTTTTTTTATTGTTCTCTGTCATTCCCTTACTTAACGGACACATGGCTTGGGGAGGTGATTCCCCCTCCATCACACTACTGTCTGTTACTGCTTGCTTAAGGTAGCTTAATCTCTCCAGAACTCTCCAGAACTGTATAGAAGAAACAGAATAGAATATTTTTAAAATTTCTTAACTTTTTTTCTGTCAGCAAGCCTGCAACTTGGTGAGTTTAGCCAGTGTGATCTTATTTACTTATTATTTTTTGAATTATTTATTTACTTATTTTTACTTGTATTTTTTATTTTATTTTATTCTTTTTCGGTCTTATCTTTTCTGCCTAATTTTTGTGTAAATTGTTCTTAATTATGAAATTTAGGTTTGGTATATTAGGGTTTTGGTTATATGTAGGAATTCTAAGACCGGCCATGTTTTTTTTGTTTTTTTTTTTTTTTATTGTTCTCTGTCATTCCCTTGCTAACTGGACATGGCTTGGGTGATTCCCCACCTCCATCACACTACTGTCTGTTACTGTAATAAAAGGTAGCAATCTCTTAGAACTCTCCAGAACTGTATAGAAGAAACAGAATGAAGATAATTTTTGAAATTTTCTTAACTTTTTTCTGTCAGCAAGCCTGCAGCTTGGTGAGTTTAGCCAGTGTGATCTTATTTTTTATTATTTTTTGAATTATTTATTTACTTATTTTTACTTGTATTTTTATTTTATTTTATTCTTTTTTCGGTTCTTATCTTTTCTGCCTAATTTTGTGTAAATTTTGTTCTCCCAATTATGAAATTTAGGTTTGGTATGGGTTTTGGTTATATGTAGGAATTCTAAGACCGGCCATGTTTTTTGTTTTTTTTTTTTTATTGTTCTCTGTCATTCCCTTGCTAACTGGACACATGGCAGGTGATTCCCCTCATCACTACTGTCTGTTACTGCTTGCTTAAGACAACAATCTCTCCAGAACTCTCAGAACTGTATAGAAGAAACAGAATGAAGATAATTTTTGAAATTTTCTTAACTTTTTTTTTCTGTCAGCAAGCCTGCCAACTTGGTGAGTTTAGCCAGTGTGATCTTATTTTATTATTTTTTTGAATTATTTATTTGCACTTATTTTTACTTGTATTTTATTTTATTTTATTCTTTTTCGGTTCTTATCTTTTCTGCCTAATTTTTGTGTAAATTGTTCTTAATTATGAAATTTAGGTTTGGTATATTAGGAGTTTTAGTTTATATGTAGGAATTCCTAAGACCGGCCATGTTTTTTTTTTTATTGTTCTCTGTCATTCCCTTGCTAACTGGACACATAGCTTGGAGGTGATTCCCCCTCCCATCACACTACTGTCTGTTACTGCTTGCTTAAGGTAAACTTAATCTCTCCAGAACTCTCCAGAACTGTATAGAAGAAACAGAATGAAGATAATTTTGAAATTTTCTTAACTTTTTCTGTCCTTAGCCTTACAGCTTGGTGAGTTTGGCAAGTGTGATCTTATTTTTTTATTTATTTTTTGAATTATTTATTTACTTATTTTACTTGTATTTTTTTATTTTATTTTATTCTTTTTTCGGTTCTTATCTTTTTCTGCCTAATTTTTGTGTAAATTGTTCTTAATTATGAAATTTAGGTTTTGAATATTAGGGTTTTGGTTATATGTAGAATTCTAAGACCGGCCATGTTTTTTTTTGTTATTGTTCTCTGTCATTCCCTTGCTAACTGGACACATGGCTTGGAGGTAGGTTCCCCCTCCATCCCACTACTGTCTGTTACCTTGCTTAAGGTAACTTAATCTCTCCAGAACTCTCCAGAGACTGTATAGAGAAACAGAATGAAGATAATTTTGAAATTTTCTTAACTTTTTTCTGTCAGCAAGCCTGCAACTTGGTGAGTTTAGCCAGTGTGATCTTATTTTATCCCTATTTTTTGAATTATTTATTTACTTATTTTTACTTGTATTTTATTTTATTTTATTCTTTTTCGGTTCTTATCTTTTTTCTGCCTAATTTTTGTGTAAATTGTTCTTAATTATGAAATTTAGGTTTGAGTATATTGAGGTTTTGGTTATATGTAGGAATTCTAAGACCGGCCATGTTTTTTTTTTTTGTTATTGTTCTCTGTCATTCCCTTGCTAACTGGACACATGGCTTGGAGGTGATTTCCCCCTCCATGCACTACTGTCTGTTACTGCTGCTTAAGGTAACCCAATCTCTCCAGAACTCTCCAGAACTGTATAGAAGAAACAGAATGAAGATAATTTTTGAAATTTTCTTAACCACTTTCTGTCAGCAAGCCTGCAACTTGGTAGAGTTTTAGCCAGTGTGATCTTTATTTTTTATTATTTTTTGAATTATTTATTTACTTATTTTTACTTGTATTTTTATTTATTTTATTCTTTTTCGGTTCTTATCTTTTCTGCCTAATTTTTGTGTAAATTGTTCTTAATTATGAAATTTAGGTTTGGTATATTAGGGTTTTGAGGTTATATGTAGGAATTCTAAGACCGGCCATGTTTTTTTTTTGTTTTTTTTTTTTATTGTTCTCTGTCATTCCCTTGCTAACTGGACACATGGCTTGGAGGTGATTCCCCCCTCCATCACACTACTGTCTGTTACTGCTTGCTTAGGTAACTTAATCTCTCCAGAACTCTCAGAACTGTATAGAAGAAACAGAATGAAGATAATTTTTTAATTTTCTTAACTTTTTCTGTCAGCAAGCCTGCAGCTGGTGAGTTTAGCCGATGTGATCTTATTTTTATTATTTTTTTGAATTATTTATTTACTTATTTTTACTTGTATTTTTATTTTATTTTATTCTTTTCGGTTCTTATCTTTTCTGCCTAATTTTTGCATTGTAAATTGTTCTTAATTATGAAATTTAGGTTTGGTATATTAGGGTTTGGTTATATGTGGAATTCTAAGACAATAGCATTTTTTTTTGTTTTTTTTTTTATTGTTCTCTGTCATTCCCTTGCTAACTGGACACATGGCTTGGAGTGATTCCCCCCCTCCATCACACTACTGTCTGTTACTGTACTTAAGGTAACTTAATCTCTCCAGAACTCTCCAGAACTGTATAGAAGAAACAGAATGAAGATAATTTTTGAAATTTTCTTAACTTTTTTCTGCCAAGCAAGCCTGCAACAGTGAGTTTAGCCAGTGTGATCTTATTTTTATTATTTTTTGAATGTTATTTACTTATTTTTACTTGTATTTTTTATTTTATTTTATTCTTTTTCGGTTCTTATCTTTTCTGCCTAATTTTTTGTGTAAATTGTTCTTAATTATGAAATTTAGGTTTGGTATATTAGGTTTTGGTTATATGTAGGAATTCCTAAGACCGGCCATGTTTTTTTTTTTTTATTGTTCTCTGTCATTCCCTTGCTAACTGGACACATGGCTTGGGTGATTCCCCCTCCATCACACTACTGTCTGTTACTGCTTGCTTAAGGTAACTTAATCTCTCCAGAACTCTCCAGAACTGTATAGAAGAAACAGAATGAAGATAATTTTTTGAAATTTTCTTAACTTTTTTCTGTCAGCAAGCCTGCAACTTGGTGAGTTTAGCCAGTGTGATCTTATTTTTTATTATTTTTGAATTATTTATTTACTTATTTTTGCCCTTATTTTTTATTTTATTTTTATTCTTTTTCGGTTCTTATCTTTTCTGCCTAATTTTTGTGTAAATTGTTCTTAATTATGAAATTTAGGTTTGGTATATTAGGGTTTTGGTTATATGTAGGAATTCTAAGGCTGTCCATGTTTTTTGTTGTTGTTCTCTGTCATTCCCTTGCTAACTGGACACATGGCTTGGAGGTGATTCCCCCCTCCATCACACTACTGTCTGTTACAAGCAGGTAACTTAATCTCCAGAACTCTCCAGAACTGTAGAAGAAACAGAATGAAGATAATTTTGAAATTTCTTAACTTTTTTCTGTCAGCAAGCCTGCAACTTGGTGAGTTTAGCCAGTGTGATCTTATTTTTGTTATTTTTTGAATTATTTATTTACTTATTTTTACTTGTATTTTTATTTTATTTTATTCTTTTTTCGGTTCTTACTCTTTTTCTGCCTAATTTTTGTGTAAATTGTTCTTAATTATGAAATTTAGGTTTGGTATAGGGGTTTGGTTATATGTAGGAATTCTAAGACCGGCCATGTTTTTTTTTTGTTTTTTTTTTTTTTTTATTGTTCTCTGTCATTTCCCTTGCTAACTGGACACATGGCTTGGAGGTGATTCCCCCCTCCATCTACCTGTGTTACTGCTTGCTTAAGGTAACTTAATCTCTCCCAGAACTCTCCAGAACTGTATAGAAGAAACAGAATGAAGATAATTTTGAAATTTTCTTAACTTTTTTTCTGTCAGCAAGCCTGCAGCCTTGGTGAGTTAGCCAGTGTGATCTTATTTTTATTATTTTGAATTATTTATTTACTTATTTTACTTATTTTTTATTTTATTTTATTCTTTTTCGGTTCTTATCTTTTCTGCCTAATTTTTGTGTAAATTGTTCTTAATTATGAAATTTAGGTTTGGTATATTAGGGTTTTGGTTATATGTAGGAATTCCTAAGACCGGCCATGTTTTTTTTTTGTTTTTTTTTTTTATTGTTCTCTGTCATTCCCTTGCTAACTGGACACATGGCTTGGAGGTGATTCCCCCTCATCACACTACCTACTCTGTTACTGCTTTGCTTAAGGTAACCAATCTCTCCAGAACTCTCAGAACTGTATAGAAGAAACAGAATGAGAAGATAATTTTGAAATTTTCTTAACTTTTTTCTGTCAGCAAGCCTGCAACAGGCTGAGTTTAGCCCAGTGTGATCTTATTTTTTATTATTTTTTGAATTATTTATTTACTTATTTTTACTTGTATTTTTTATTTTATTTATTCTTTTTCGGTTCTTATCTTTTCTGCCTAATTTTTGTGTAAATTGTTCTTAATTATGAAATTTAAGGTTTGGTATATTAGGGTTTTTGGTTATATGTAGAATTCTAAGACCACGGCCATGTTTTTTTTTTTTTTATTGTTCTCTGTCATTCCCTTGCTAACTGGACACATGGCTTGGAGATGAGATTCCCCTGCATCACACTACTGTCTGTTACTGCTTGCTTAAGGCCTGGCCAGCTCTCTCCAAGTCTCCAGAACTGTATAGAAGAAACAGAATGAAGATAATTTTTGAAAGATACCTTAACTTTTCTGTCAGCAAGCCTGCAAAGCTTGGTGAGTTTAGCCAGTGTGATCTTATTTTTTATTATTTTTTGGGAATTATTTATTTACTTATTTTTACTTGTATTTTATTTTATTTTATTCTTTTTCGGTTCTTATCTTTTCTGCCTAATTTTTTGTGTAAATTGTTCTTAATTATGAAATTTAGGTTTGGTATATTAGGGTTTTGGTTATATGTAGGAATTCTAAGACCGGCCATGTTTTTTTTTGTTTTTTTTTTTTTATTGTTTCTCTGTCATTCCCTTGCTAACTGGACACATGGCTTGGAGGTGATTCCCCCTCCATCCATACTGTCTGTTACTGCTTGCTTAAGGTAACTTAATCTACAGAACTCTCAGAACTGTATAGAAGAAACAGAATGAAGATAATTTTTGAAATTTTCTTAACTTTTTTCTGTCAAGCCTGCAGCAGGTGAGTTTAGCCAGTGTGATCTTATTTTTTATTATTTTTTGAATTATTTATTTACTTATTTTTACTTGTATTTTTTATTTTATTTTATTCTTTTTCGGTTCTTATCTTTTCTGCTATTTTTTGTGTAAATTGTTCTTAATTATGAAATTTAGGTTTGGTATATTAGGGTTTTGGTTATATGTAGAATTCTAAGACCGGCCATGTTTTTTTTTTTTTTTTTTTTTTTTTATTGTTTCTCTGTCATTCCCTTGCTAACTGGACACATGGCTTGGAGGTGATTCCCCCCCCTCATCACACTACTGTCTGTTACTGCTTGCTTAAGAACAACTTAATCTCTCCAGAACTCTCCAGAACTGTATAGAAGAAACAGAATGAAGATAATTTTTATTTCTTAACTTTTTTGTCAGCAAGCCTGCAACTTGGTGAGTTTGTAGTCTTGATCTTATTTTTTATTATTTTTTGAATTATTTATTTACTTATTTTTACTTGTATTTTTTATTTTATTTTTATTCTTTTTCGGTTCTTATCTTTTCTGCCTAATTTTGTGTAAATTGTTCTTAATTATGAAATTTAGAGTTTTGGTATATTAAGGTTTTGGTTACTGTAGGAATTCTAAGACCGGCCATGTTTTTTTTTTTTTTTATTGTTCCTGTCATTCCCTTGCCCAGCACTGTGGACACATGGCTTGGAGGTGATTCCCCCCCTCCATCACACTGTCTGTTGCACTGCTTGCTTAAGGTAACTTAATCTCTCCAGAACTCTCCAGAACTGTATAGAAGAAACAGAATGAAGATAATTTTGAAATTTTCTTAACTTTTCCTGTCAGCAAGCCTGCAACTTGGTGAGTTTAGCCAGTGTGATCTTATTTTTTATTATTTTTTGAATTATTTATTTACTTATTTTTACTTGTATTTTTTTATTTTATTTTATTTCTTTTTCGGTTCCTTATCTTTTCTGCCTAAATTTTTGTGTAAATTGTTCTTAATTATGAAATTTAGGTTTGGTATAATCTCAGGGTTTTGGTTTATTATGTAGAATTCTAAGACCGGCCATGTTTTGTTATTGTTCTGTCATTCCCTTGCTAACTGGACACATGGCTTGGGAGGTGATTCCCCCCTCCATCACACTACTGTCTGTTACTGCTTGTAAGGGTAACTTAATCTCTCCAGAACTCTCCAGAACTGTATAGAAGAAACAGGATGAAGATAATTTTTGAAATTTTCTTAACTTTTTCCTGACAAGCCTGCAACTTGGTGAGTTTAGCCAGTGTGATCTTATTTTTTTTATTATTTTTTTGAATTATTTATTTACTTATTTTTACTTGTATTTTTTTATTTTATTTTATTCTTTTCGGTTCTTATCTTTTCTGCCTAATTTTTTGTGTAAATTGTTCTTAATTATGAAATTTAGGTTTGGTATATTAGGGTTTTGGTTATATGTAGAATTCTAAGACCGGCCATGTTTTTTTGTTTTTTTTTTTATTGTTCTCTGTCATTCCCTTGCTAACTGGACACATGGCTTGGAGGTGATTCCCCCCTCCATCACACTACTGTCTTACTGCTTGCTTAAAAGGTAACCCAATCTCCTCCAGAACTCTCCAGAACTGTATAGAAGAAGGCAGGATGAAGATAATTTTTTGAAATTTTCTTAACTTTTTCTGTCTAAGCAAGCCTGCAACTTGGTGAGTTTAGCCAGTGTGATCTTATTTTTATTGGCTTTTTGAATTATTTATTTACTTATTTTTACTTGTATTTTTTATTTTATTTTATTCTTTTTCGGTTCTTATCTTTTTCTGCCTAATTTTTTGTGTAAATTGTTCTTAATTATGAAATTTAGGTTTTTGGTATATTAGGGTTTTTGGTTATATGTAGAGATTCCTAAGACCGGCCATGTTTTTTTTGTTTTTTATTGTTCTCTGTCATTCCCTTGCTAACTGGACACATGGCTTGGAGGTGATTCCCCCCCTCCATCACACTACTGTCTGTTTACACTGCTTGCTTAAGATGACAATCTCTCCAGAACTCTCCAGAACTGTATAGAAGAAACAGAATGAAGATAATTTTGAAATTTTCTTAACTTTTTTTCTGTCAGCAAAGCCTGCAACTTGGTGAGTTTAGCCAGTGTGATCTTATTTTTTATTATTTTTTTAGTTATTTATTTACTTATTTTACTTGTATTTTTTATTTTATTTTATTCTTTTCGGTTCATATCTTTTCTGCCTAATTTTTGTGTAAATTGTTCTTAATTATGAAATTTAGGTTTTGGTATATTAGGGTTTTGGTTATATGTAGGAATTCTAAGACCCGGCCATGTTTTTTTTTTGTTATTGTTCTCTGTCATTCCCTTGCTAACTGGACACATGGCTTAGGAGGTGATTCCCCCCTCCATCACACTACTGTCTATTTTTCTTAGCAAGAGTAGCAATCTCTCCAGAACTCTCCAGAACTGTATAGAAGAGAAACAGGATGAAGATAATTTTGAAATTTTCTTAACTTTTTTCTGTCAGCAAGCCTGCAATAGAGTGAGTTTAGCCAGTGTGATCTTATTTTTTATTATTTTTTGAATTATTTATTTACTTATTTTTACTTGTATTTTTTATTTTATTTTATTCTTTTCGGTTCTTATCTTTTCTGCTAATTTTTTGTAAATTGTTCTTAATTATGAAATTTAGGTTTGGTATATTAGGGTTTTCGTTTATATGTAGGAATTCTAAGACCGGCCATGTTTTTTGTTATTGTTCTCTGTCATTCCCTTGCTAACTGGACACATGGCTTGGAGGTGATTCCCCCTCCATCACACTACTGTCTGTTACTGCTTGCTTAAGGTAACAATCTCTCCAGAACTCTCCAGAACTGTATAGAAGAAACAGGATACAGAAGATAATTTGAAATTTTTCTTAACTTTTTTCTGTCAGCAAGCCTGCAACTTGGTAGAGTTTAGCCCAGTGTGATCTTATTTTTTATTATTTTTTGAAGGATTATTTACTTATTTTTTACTTGTATTTTTATTTTATTTTATTCTTTTTCGGTTCTTATCTTTTCTGCCTAATTTTTGTGTAAATTGACTTCTTAATTATGAAATTTAGGTTTTGGTATATTAGGGGTTTTTTGGTTATATGTGAATTCTAAGATGGCCATGTTTTTTTTTTGTTATTGTTCTCTGTCATTCCCTTGCTAACTGGACACATGGCTTGGGAGGTGATTCCCCCCCACTCCATCACACTACTGTCTGTTGTACTGCTTGCTTAAGGTAGCAATCTCTCCAGAACTCTCCAGAACTGTATAGAAGAAACAGGATGAAGATAATTTTGAAATTTTCTTAACTTTTTTTCTGTCAGCAAGCCTGCAATAGTCAGTTTAGCCAGTGTGATCTTATTTTTTATTATTTTTGAATTATTTATTTACTTATTTTTACTTGTATTTTTTA
Organism: Ascarosepion bandense; assembly: GCA_037127315.1. NCBI lineage: Eukaryota > Metazoa > Mollusca > Cephalopoda > Sepiida > Sepiidae > Ascarosepion > Ascarosepion bandense. The sequence continues at coordinate 93,629 of JBBBDQ010028566.1, forward strand.
TTTTATTTTATTCTTTTTCGGTTCTTATCTTTTCTGCCTAATTTTTATTGTAAATTGTTCTTAATTATGAAATTTAGGTTTGGTATATTAGGGTTTTGGTTATATGCTCAGGAATTCTAAGACCGGCCATGTTTTTTTTTTTGTTTTTTTTTTTTATTGTTCTCTGTCATTCCCTTGCTAACTGGACACATGGCTTGGAGGTGATTCCCCCCTCCATCTTTTCTTTACTGTCTGTTACTGCTTGCTTAAAGGTAGCAATCTCTCCAGAACTCTCCAGAACTGTATAGAAGAAACAAGAATGAAGATAATTTTGAAAATTTTCTTAACTTTTTTCTGTCAGCAAGCCTGCAGCTTGGTGAGTTTAGCCAGTGTGATCTTATTTTTATTATTTTTTGAATTATTTATTTACTTATTTTACTTGTATTTTTTATTTTATTTTATTCTTTTTCGGTTCTTATCTTTTCTGCCTAATTTTTGTGTAAATTGTTCTTAATTATGAAATTTAGGTTTGGTATATTGGGGTTTTTGGTTATATGTAGGAATTCTAAGACCGGCCATGTTTTTTTTGTTATTGTTCTCTGTCATTCCCTTGCTAACTGGACACATGGCTTGGAGGTGATTCCCCCCCTCCATCACACTACTGTCTGTTGCACTTGTAAGGTAGCAATCTCCTCCAGAACTCTCCAGAACTGTATAGAAGAAACAGGATGAAAGATAATTTTGAAATTTTCTTAACTTTTTTTCTGTCAGCAAAGCCTGCAACTTGGTGAGTTTAGCCAGTGTGATCTTATTTTTTATTATTTTGAATTATTTATTTACTTATTTTTACTTGTATTTTTATTTTATTTTATTCTTTTTCGGTTCTTATCTTTTCTGCCTAATTTTGTGTAAATTGTTCTTAATTATGAAATTTAGGTTTGGTATATTATTGGTTTGGTTAATATGTAGGAATTCTAAGACCGGCCATGTTTTTTTTTGTTATTGTTCTCTGTCATTCCCTTGCTAACTGGACACATGGCTTGGAGGTGATTCCCCCCTCCATCACCACCACTGTCTGTTACTGCTTGCTTAAGGTAACTTAATCTCTCCAGAACTCTCCAGAACTGTATAGAAGAAACAGGATGAAGATAATTTTTGAAATTTTCTTAACTTTTTTCTGTCAGCAAGCCTGCAACTTGGTGAGTTTAGCCAGGTGATCTTATTTTTTATTATTTTTGAATTATTTATTTACTTATTTTTACTTGTATTTTTATTTTATTTTATTTTTCGGTTCTTATCTTCTGCCTAATTTTTGTGTAAATTGTTCTTAATTATGAAATTTGGGTTTGGTATATTAGGGTTTTGGTTATATGTAGGAATTCTAAGACCGGCCATGTTTTTTTTTTGTTATTGTTCTCTGTCATTCCCTTGCTAACTGGACACATGGCTTGGAGGTGATTCCCCCTCCATCACATACTGTCTGTTGCTGCTTGCTTAAGGTAACTTAATCTCTCAAGGCCATCCAGAACTGTATAGAAGAAACAGGATGAAGATAATTTTTTGAAATTTTCTTAACTTTTTTCTGTCAACCAAGCCTGCAACTTGGTGAGTTTAGCCAGTGTGATCTTATTTTTTATTATTTTTGAATTATTTATTTACTTATTTTTACTTGTATTTTTATTTTTTTATTTTTGTTCTTTTTCGGTTCTTATCTTTTTTCTGCTAATTTTTGTGTAAATTGTTCTTAATTATGAAATTTAGGTTTGACTTATACTAAGTTAAAACTTCATTAACTTCAGTCACATATTTATTCTTTTTTTTAATTGGAGTAGATAGTACCTTCTATCGCCAGGTCTCACACTCCACCCCCTTCTTTTGGACAGGAGTAGAGTTGATCGCCTTGTTTCTAGTTTAGGAAGGGGTTCCCGAGTAGATAGATTAAACTAATTGGAGTAGATAGATTAAACTATCGCCCGGTTCACACTCCACCCACATCTATTGAACAGGTGAAGAGGCTCATCCCTTGTTTCCTGTTTAGGATGCGGTTTCCGGTTTTCTCTTTTCCAATCTTTTCACTCTTTTCCTTTATTATTTTATTTTTTTTTTTCAATTGGAGTAGATAGACTAAACTATCGCCCGGTTCACACTCCACCCACATCTATTGAACAGGTGAAGAGGCTCATCCCTTGTTTACTGTTTAGGATGCGGTTTCCGGTTTTCTCTTTTCCAATCTTTTCACTCTTTTCCTTTATTATTTTATTTTTTTTTTCAATTGGAGTAGATAGACTAAACTATCGCCCGGTTCACACTCCACCCACATCTATTGAACAGGTGAAGAGGCTCATCCCTTGTTTCCTGTTTAGGATGCGGTTTCCGGTTTTCTCTTTTCCAATCTTTTCACTCTTTTCCTTTATTATTTTATTTTTTTTTTCAATTGGAGTAGATAGACTAAACTATCGCCCTTCACACTCCACCCACATCTATTGAACAGGTGAAGAGGCTCATCCCTTGTTTCCTGTTTAGGATGCGGTTTCCGGTTTTCTCTTTTCCAATCTTTTCACTCTTTTCCTTTATTATTTTATTTTTTTTTTTCAATTGGAGTAGATAGACTAAACTATCGCCCGGTTCACACTCCACCCACATCTATTGAACAGGTGAAGAGGCTCATCCCTTGTTTCCTGTTTAGGATGCGGTTTTCGGCTTTCTCTTTTCCATTCTTTTTACCCTTACGTAGCCCCCTGCGCATCAGTGGCGTTACTGCCTTGCTCGGGGTGATATGATTAAAAAAAAAAAAAAAAAAAAAAAAAAAAATATATATATATATATATAACTACAAGAAGATATATATAACTAAAAGATATATATATATATATATATATATATATATATATGTATGTAACTACAAGAAGACTGAATGCATGATAATCAGTAAAAAGAGCAGTCCAATATATGTCAAGTACAAGTTGGTGACACTAAAATCAAAGAGGTGATGAAATTTAAATATCTTTGAAAATGTTCTAACAAAGGAACAAAAGTGCGATACGGAAAGCCAAAGACTTAAAAGCATGGGCAAGGATTCATTCCAGAAGCGAAGTATAGTATTAAGAGACAGGAAACTCTCGCTGGAAAGAAAGAAGAGAGTACTGGATTGTTATATGTCTGTCCTTCAATATGGCAGCAAATGCTTCAAGCAAACGAAATGTGTTTCTACAGAAGGATAATGAGGATACTTTGGACCACGTGAGCAGCGACGAAGTTTTGGAGAGGATGTACACAAGAATTAAACTGATATCAGGAAAAGACAACTGATGTTTTTGGGACATGTAATGAGATAGGATGTGCGTTGTGGTGCAGTGGATATCGGCTCGGAACGAGAAATCGGGGAGCCGAGTTCGAATTCCTGTTGAATTCATTGCATTCACTTACGCGCAAATACCCTTGGGAAAGATATTAATCCGTCTATTCCTTCCAGCTATGGGTTAAATAACAGAACAGATTGGGTTATATAGCCTTGGTTGGTAACCAGTCTACCGCAGAAAGCAATGGCAACCTACTGCGGGATAATCTTCTACCCAGTCAGTCATGTCTCTTTCGAGACATGATCGCCCAAGCGTGTTTCACGTATGGCACTTAACTGACTGAATGAGGTAGGAGGGCTTGGAAAACCTGACGGTCACGAGACGGATAGAGGGAAAGAGAGGCAAGGAAAAGCAATGCATGGCATACTTGATAGACTTGAGCAGATAGATGGTGAATTGAGTGGGATAACAGGAATGGAGCGACGAGGGAGATGTGAAAGGCCATTATCACCTATGTTCTTAAGGGACATGGCAGTAGCTGTTTTCGAGAAAAAAGCTGTCTGAGGGACACTTTCGTCTTACAAAGAAAACTATGACGGGAATCAGGATTAAATTTGGTCTTCAATCGATATTTTATCTCACGAAACATTTAAATTACTTCATTACGAATCTAAATCTGTAAATGATCACTGGGAAAAAGATAATGCTCTTCATTAGAAAAAAAATTAATGTGTGTTTTTTTTTAATTTAAAGCAGAATTTTTATTTCTTTTTTTAAATTTTTTTCATCTTCCGTGTCAATTGAAAAACAGACTGTAATCAATGTGCTGTTGTCTTCTTTCTATTAAAGCCGAGATCGTTTCTGATCGAGCTGTTTGGAAATTTTTGCCCATCACTTCACGATTTTTATCAGGAAAAACACCTGCGATGAATATTTGTTTCGGTTCTTATCGAATTTTCGTATCTTTTCTTTCTCCGCAAAACGAAAATGATATACGAAATAAATGTTTTCAACAAAAGTTATTTATTCCGTGAATTAAATACCAAAACGCTTAGAAAATTTCTGTTAAAAATAAACGAGCACTGATAATAATGTGTGGCAATATTGTTCCTCTCCTCTTCGTTAAAAGAATATATGACTTGACAAACGAAACAAGTCATACCTCAACTTCAGCTGTAAAAAATCCAAACAACTTAGGGTGATATTTCTATAAATTATCGTTTTAATAATCACTGCCTTTCTGGTCGGGTGATCCAGCTATTCATCTAGAGCAGGGGTCGGCAACCTTTTGGAGAGTGAGACCCAAAAAGCTATGTAGAGTCATGGAGGAGGACCAACAGCTATGGCTCCAATGTCATGGAGGAGAACCATGTTATTAAATATGTGAATAAATTTTCTAAGTGTTTGAAGAAAGCAAGGATTCAATATAATTTATTTGTATTTAAACAATATCACTTATTTTACTACAGGAATAACAAAAAAAAATACAAATACATTTAGCAAAAATTTTTTATTTTACTGTAAGAATAAAACAAACGTCTTTCACAATCCGATAAAAAACAGGTTTCTAAAGCATGAAAAAAAATGAAAATATCTGACGAGAATTTGTTAAAAACATATTACATCTTAAAAATAAATATTTCATAAATCAGTGTTGAAAAGAATTTCATTAAAATCGGTTGAAACACTATTTTATATTCATTTAAAAGTGCCCACTCACGAAAGCAATTTCACAGAAAAAGTGAAAGTGAGGCCGTACGCTGATTTTGGCGATCCATACAAATAAAAAATAAAAGTAAAACACATTCTCCAAATTAAAAGAATTAAATTTTTAATTTCGACGTAATATATTCAGACTATCAACTGTCACTTTGGTTTGGTTTACCGATATTTATATCGAGTCCGGAGCAAGGTAGTGGCCGGACAAGATTCACTCAAGGTCCGGATGTAGGACGCGAGCTGTAGGTTGCTGACCGCTGATCCAGATGTTCTCGACAAAATCCAAAGAAGGATCGGCAATTTAACCGGTCCTGACTTGGCATCTCAACTTCAGTTATTTTCTCACTGAATTGCTACTAGATTGGCATCTAGGTCCCACCCTTTTACCATTAAAATAGTTAAATGCAACAGCTACGTATAATCTTTTCCTGAAAATTATGTTCTGTGAAACACCCTTCGGTTTACTTGTTTCCCTAATAGATACATTTCTTCCAAATGTAAATGCAACGTTATCTACCATCTTCTAATTTTTTGAATCCCGTTCATATTTTATCTTTTTTTAGTATCCCCTGTACCTAGTCTTTTCTCTCACTGATGTTTCGCACTAGTGGTCGGGTGCTCCTGTTATTCATTTAGAAGTTCTCGACAAAATTCAAAGAAGGATCGGCAATTTAACCGGTCCTGACTTGGCATCTCAACTTCAGTTATTTTCTCACCGAAGTGCTACTAGATTGGCATCTAGGTCCCACCCTTTTACCATTAAAATAATTAAATGCAACAGCTACGTGTACTCTAAGATTTTTTTCCTGCATTTCTGTTCTGTGGAACACCTTTCCGTTTACTTGCTTCCCCGAAAGATACATCCTCTCCAAATTTAAATGCCTCTGCTATCTTCTAACTTTTTTGAATCCTGTTCATCTTTTATCTTTTTTAGTATCCCCTGTACCCAGTCTTTTTCTCTCGGTGAAGTTTCGCAATAGTGGCAATTTCACCTTGCTTAGGGTGAAATGATTAAAAAACAAAACAAAAAAAAAGTTTTTTTTATAGTTATCGCCATGCTATATGTCAATTTCTTTGTATTACTCGTGATAAGTAACGTCAACAGAATATTAAATGAAACAACCAATGAACTTATCAGTATCAGGTTTCAAATGTTTTTTTTTTTGTTTTTCTTTTAATCGTGTCACCCCAAGCAAGGCATTCCACTGCCACTATAGCGCAGGAGGTTACATAGAGCGATTGGGTATAGGAAATATCAGAGGGATGGTGATAGACGACTTAGGAGGTACGTAGGGAGAGCGTTGGAGGGAATGGGTGCGAGTTAGTGTGTTAGGAGGTGTCTATTGACCTTACATTTAAACTCCTGGAGGTTTTAGCTGTCGAGGAAGCAATCATGCGGAAGGGAATTCCACAGGCGGGAAGTGCGAGAAAAGAAGCTGTTGGAGTAGAAATTGCGGTTACGTTTCATCGGTTTCACTGGAAAAGGATGGGACCTAGTTGCCAATTTAGTATCTCGTGCAAATTCACACCTAGGGGGCACCAGTGATTTGAGTTCGTCAGAGCAGAAGCCATGAAAGTATTTATAGAAGAGGCACAGGGAAGCCACGTCACGCCGGTGAGAGAGATACTGCAGGCGGTCAGCCAAGTTGGTATCAATCACATTACAGATTCTTCGCTGTATTTTGTCAAGAACCCCGAGGAGAACAGAAGGGGCACCCGACCAGATGTGGCAGCAGTAATCAATACACGGGTGGATGGTGGATTTATATAATTGCAGGATAGATTCAGGCGGAAAGAATTTCAGGGCCCTGCACAGAGAGCCGACTTTCATAGCTGCGGATTTAGCAATGGATTCGACGTAGTCATTCCACTTGAGGTCTGCTGAGAGTGTCAGGCCAAGCAGGCGTAGTGATTTACTCTCTGGGAGGCAAGCCTTTTCCATGCTAATGGAAGGGAGGTGCTGTCCATACTTTTTAATCATTTCCCCCCAAGCAAGGCAATAACAAAACTAAAACACAAGGAGTTACTGACTGTTAGAGTATATAAGAGTATATGAGAAAATGAAAACGTTATAAAGGACAGCAATAAAAGAAAAGAAATAAGACAAACAATACCGATTGAAATAACATTTACATTTTTCATAATGAAAGTTGACTGGTAAGTAAGAAGTTAGAGGAATAGTTGCACAAGCGAGAACTGCGAAAGGAGAAATTGCTTTCAGTAACCTCACGGATACATCTAACCATTTCAATTGTAAGATGATGAGAACTTGCTTCCAAGCTCTTAAATTTATAAATTCTAGTTACTAAAGAGGAAAGTTCATCAATGAAAGAGCACCTCTTTTTCCTGTTACTATTATTTTTATTTTTTTTTTTACTTCTTTCATTTTTCTCTTTTTTTCTTTTTCCTTTATTTTTAACACAGCTTTAGAAAGTTCTGTAATATATAAAATAATCGCTTTTTAAAAAAAAAACACACAAAATAAAAAAGTCTAAAATGTAAAATTCTTCGTTTTTTCTTTTTTTTTTTCGAAGATACAAACATGAGAAAATTTCACAAAGTCCAAAAAGTTCGTTTTTTGTCTCTTTCTTTTCTCTTCGAATTGCACCACACTCAAAGACATCCCGATGCACGACCATTCATTCTAGATGGTAACCGCATATTTAACTGGCAGATTGAAAATAGGTAAATGACCTCGCATGCACCATCTACGCCTCTGCTCAAGTTTCCATTACACTCGGATTTCCTAAATTTAATTCATACTATGATTGAACACGGAAATGTTCTAGTACTTGCAGTGCATATAATTTTAGGTCTGCCTGAGGGAACAACAACCAAACGAGAGAGAAAAAAGTTAACTACTTAGAGATCTGATTGTATCTGATGTTACTGACATGATTTCCTAAATTTAATTCATACTATGATTGAACACGGAAATGTTCTAGTACTTGCAGTGCATATAATTTTAGGTCTGCCTGAGGGAACAACAACCAAACGAGAGAGAAAAAAGTTAACTACTTAGAGATCTGATTGTATCTGATGTTGCTGACATGAGCTTCGATCGGAGGATTAGTCGTAACTTTTATAGTTCTAAGCTCCCAACTAACTTAGTTAAAAATGGGCTTGTCTTGCTCTAAATATCACATCTAAAGGTTTTCCAAACGGACTGCAACTACTTTCCACAAAGCCACAAGAATATCTGGTCGGGTGCCCCTGCTGTTCTCCTCGGGCTTCTCGATAAGGTTCAGAGGAGGGTCTGTAATGTGATAGATACCGACTTGGCAGACCGCCTGCAGTCTCTCTCCCACCGGCGCGACGTGGCTTCCCTGTGTCTCTTCTATAAATACTTTCACGGCTTCTGCTCCGATGAACTTAGATCACTAGTCCCCCCTAAATACGAATTTAAACGAGATACTAGATTAGCAACTAGATACCACCCTTTTACAGTGAAACCGATAAAATGCAGCCGTAACTTCTACTCCAACATTTTCTTTTCTCGCACTTCCCGACTGTGGAATTCTCTTCCAAACGATTGCTTACCCGATGGCTACAATCTCCAGGAGTTTAAATGTAAGGTCAATAGACACCTCTTAACACACTAACTTGCACCCATTCTATCAAACACTCTTCCCATCTGCCCAAACCTCATCCTCGCTATCCTTACTCATCTGTCACCTTCCTCCTGACATTCCCTATGTCTAACCACTCCTTCTCTTTACCTTCCCCTATGTAGCCCCATGCCCAATAGTGGCAGTGGAATGCCTTGCTTGGGGTGAGATGATTAAAAAAAAAACAAAGAAAAAAAGCTAATCTAGTCCTCTTTTTTGAGCGCCGTTCTCTTTTCTAACATATTAATCCACCACGAATCTTTTTACACATGTCTAACTTTCTTTCCCTGTGTTTCGAAATCAACCTCACCGATCACAACTACTGCGGCTTTCCTTGTGTTCTTTCTAAAGAAGCAACGATAGAAGGTAATTCAAAAGATTGCATTTACTTCCCTACAACTGGTTTGGGCCGAAAGCGAACTTTTAACTGCAAGTGTCCGAATTTTTTTTTCACGTTTAAAACGACTTTATCTCTTTTTCAACACCACTTCATTTGATTATTACTTCATGTTTTTTTCAACTTTAATTATTCTGACAACTGTACTAATTTTACTAACGTTAATTGCCTCGTAGGAGCCCTCAATCTCCTCAATCTATCAGAAAGAGTTCAAATTCTAGTCGGGTGCGCAAATAGTCTTGAGAAGGGTAGGAATTCACCCTTCTTCCTCTGCTATGTGCTTATCTGTAGGACTTAATTTATTATCCCCAGATTTATACTAATCATTAGGAATATAATTTATTATCTCCAGAAATTTTTAGTCTAAAAATATTTTGCGACTTTAATTAAATCTGCAAAATTTTGAAATACCGTAAAAATCAAGTTAAAACTAAATCTAAACAAATTTCCAGATCAATCTAATCTACTCTAAACTTTATAAATGGAACTTTGTTTGTGTGTGTGTGCCTGTGTGTGTGCATCTGTGTGTGTGTGTGTGTGTGTGTCCGTTACCTATAGACTCCGAAATGGCTGAACCGATTTTCTTGAAAATTTACACAGTTGTACTATAAGCGTCTGCGAGTGTTCTTATCTAGGTTTTGTGTCGAAGTACTCCCGATGTAAATCGATAATTGAAAAAATCGGGTTACAGAAGGATTGGTCGATTTTAATCAAATTTGATACACTCATAGACAAAGACAATAAATGATATTCAGAAGTTTCAAGGTTGCAGTTCTTACAATAGTGCAGAAAATAATATAAAATATATAAAAGGCAAGATGTTTGTGTGTGTGTCTGTTTATCTGCCTGTATATCTGTATTTTTTTTTTCATTTCTTTTATTTTAGTTTTTGCTTCGGGTTTGGCTCTAAGTAGGTATAATTGTAGTTCTTAGTCTCAGCCATGATACCATTTACTCAGAGGACTTATTTAACCTTGAAAATGCAGTTTACGACGAAAAAAACTGATTTGATATCGATACCAGGAAATCAAAATTTGACTTACATTAATTCATTTTTCTTTCAGTCTACGGTTTCGCTTTAACTGGAAACAACTATTGCTTTTTAGTATTTCGTGCCAACGTCCAAAGAGTCTGAGCTTCAGGATCATGGATTAGTTTTAAAGCTTTCATTACACCCCAGAAACGCCAGGCTATACTGCTAGTTGGTTTATAAAAACAAGAAAAAGATGATAATATTGAAGAAAAAAGCTGGAGTTAAAAACCTTTTCATAACTAGTTCGTTCTCCGGGGCAATGTAAATCAATTCCTAACCCCTCAATAACTAAGGTCAGGACATAAGGGTGAGATTGCAGCAAAAATCAATGCTTTTTTCTGTTGCTACTACACTGGAATTATTGATCACTTTATTTAAGTAAGCTCAATGAGTACAAACACCGACATGATAGACTAGGTCAATATTTGCACTGGAAGATCTTTCATCCAATCACTCTTTGATTGAGAGAGCAGATGTTGCAATCCTCTGGGATTTTTCTATCAACACCGTTTGAACAATACAAGTAAATTACCCAAACATTATTCTCAAAGTTAGAAAATAAAGGGTTTGCAAACTGATTGAAATGAGCGTACCAAATGATAAAAGTATATATTCGAAGGTTTTTGAAAACTTAGCTGTTCCACTGGGATTAAGATGGGAAGATGTATTATATGAAACTGGTTGCTGAAAAGTCGGAGTAACACAAAGAGTGCACGACTCGTGGTAAACTTAAGTAATTTATACAAAACTTCCCGCTGAATCTATCTTGACCCAGCATTCCGCAGCGGGACCGGAAATCCATACAATCATCATCATCATCATCATCAACATTATTGATATTGTTATAACATTTCCCTGTCCTAAGGTAATTTATTCACTTCATTAATTTATTTCTAACTTTTCGAAATAACAAAATAAAAAATTACAAATCAGTGTTTTGACTATATTCTAAAGGTGATAATTCATACACTTTGTAAACTCAAACAAATATTTTTGAGTTTTTATATTTCGTCATTGCTTTTTTTTTTTTTTTTGCTTTTATTTTCTCAGTACCTTCTTTTATATTATTGTTTGTTTGAAGATTCTTATGATGATCCTGATTTGGTCTCTTTCTTAAAAGTTTATTTTGAAAACCTGAAAATTAAATACGCTTTTGATGTAATGAATACGTAATGAATACGTATACAACTTGTTTCCTCCTCGCTAGAATGTGATTAGCTGGTGTCAAGCAACTACTGAAAGGATTTTAGTCTTTCCAAGTTAGATTGAATTGTACGTCCAGAAATTATGCGTACAATATATTGTAGTTGTGTTTTTTGAATTCACACTTATTTATTAACTGGCTTCTTATTTATTAACTGGCTTTTTATTTATTAACTGGTTTCTTATTTATTAACATTATCCAATTCGATAAGACATTTTCAAAAGTAAAAAGGTGCATGAGTAGGTTTCGAGAGCTATCACAATGCGTTTAGTAAAATAAAGGAAGGTAAAGAAGATGTTGGGTATTACCTATTTATTATTGAATAATATTTCGAGAACAAATTCTCATCTTCAGAATGATAAGAGAGCTTCATTTTACGTCTGCTCGTGGACCGTGTCTTCCAATCTATGGTAGAAAGGCACGGTTTACGAGCGGACGTGAAATCAAGCCCTCCTATTATTCTGAAAATGTGACTTTGATTTCGAAATATTAATAAAAAATAATGAGGTAATAACCAACACCTGCTTTACCTTTCTTTATTTGACTAAATGCATTGTAATAGCCTTCAAAAACTACCCATACACCTTTTTACTTTTGAAAATGTCTTTCTTATCGAATTGGGTAATGTTCTTCTAAAAGTAATTTCTAAAAATAATTCAACTTCTGACATCATGTTCAAATGGACGTAGGGCTGAAAAATATATTATATGCAACCGGCGGCAGAAAAGTCCAAGCTACACAAAAACTATACGACACGGGGTAAACAAATTTATTTAAAACTGCCCATCATCATTATTGATGTTGATATAACATCAGTAAATACAAAAATCTAGGGATGGGATACAGAAAAATGAGGTACTGAAAAACTAAACCGGTTACTGTTAGAGGTTAAGTTCTGAGAAAGAAAGAAACTGAAAAACAAATCAACAAAATACCTGATGTCCTATAGCTTTAAAAAAGTTAACAAAAAGGGTTCCTACAAGCAGAGTCCATACATTGCGGATGGCTTTACATCTTTTTCTAAATAACTGTTTCATCAATAAAAGAAATATTATCTATGAATGGGTTTAATAGGATTTGTATCTGTTCAACTTGTACAGCATAACTATTATGAAGACCCTATATGTTATGCCAGTTTACAGTTTGAATAACATATGGTACGCAGACGATACAGTGATGAATGCAGACACGAAAAGAAAACTACACACCTACAGTAGATAGCTGAGGAGAGTGACAAAAAAGGACTACAAATAAACTGCAAGAAACCGAATGCATTGTCATCAGCAAAAAGAGCAGCCCCAAATGCCAAATACAGGTGGGAGACCCTAAAATAAAAAATATCAAGCAGGTACAAAAATTTAAATACCTGGGAAGTGTTTTAACAAAAGACGGAAAGTGAGACACAGAGATGCATCGCTTGCCTAATTCATTGATCATGACCAAGCGTGTGATTATAACAATACAGGTCAAAACGGCAGATCTTTTTCCTGTTGGACAAATAGAAAACAATTTGCTAACCTATAAAGGTTTTCTGTCCATTTGAAATATAAATTCATATCAAAAACTAAAAGATATATACGACAGCAATAATTTAATATATAAACTTCAGAAAGTTTCGGAAGGATTATCAAAGGAAGTAATTACTGTGCCCGTAATCGTTGCAACAGAAAATGAAAATATCTTGCAGATACTGAATCGTGGTAAGTGTAGTATATTACGCTGTTAAAGCTGGAACAAAAAACAACTATATATAAAAATGTAAAACTTTTTTTTATTCTTCGTCGGAGACACTTGTGTGGAGCAGGAGGCCAACCGGAGAGAGATCACGCACACGAAGAGGCTATTGGAAAATGGAAGCGGGCGAGAGTATTCTCTGTCTTCATCAAAGTTTCTAGACTTTATACAGTCTGAAAACTCCGACGCATTTTTGCTATTTTGGTTTATGTACGGCCGAATATATCTGTCAATCACTCCTGGCGGGTCATTGCTTTTCAAACTGGTTGTTGCTTGTTGTTTTTTTTTTTTTTTTCGTTGCACGTTGTGGACATAATCCACGAGTTATATATCTGTCAACCACACTTGCCTTTTGTTGGCCTTACCTACAACGGGATGCACATGTCAATTACTTCCGCCGTTCAAGCTAATATATTACAATATGGAAATGAAACAAGCAGAAAAATCTTACTAGCAATGAGTATTTCCCGTAATATATTAGATCGAGCCTGTTGTTGAAAAGGCGGAAGGATCTTAAGTCGTGTATATAGCCCTGAATATAAATATTTTACCAAGTACAATCACATCACATGTCATGTATAATTATAATAATTATAATAATAATTATTCTTATTATAATATCACCTATATATCCAGTGTTGGATTTAGATGAAGATTCTAAGCTATTCCACGAGTAAGGCCCCCCACCAAATCCCCCACCTTTACGAATAAAAGAAAATGTATGATTGTTAAATTTAACAAATTGAGTAAAGCCAAGGCTGATGACAGGTGATTCAAATTACTGAAGGGTTATTTAGAATCTTCAATGGATTATTATAGCGTGTATAAAATATATCTATTAGAGTGTTAAAAGTTTTATACAGCATGCCCGGAAGCTTTCTAAATTTTGAGACCCTAGACTTCTGCCTGTGAGGCACATAGGTAAGTCCAGCTCTACATATATCACACATGCACAATAGCTTACGTGGATGGATCCTGAAAAGCGTTGTGGCATCTTGGATAAGAAAACCATGAAAACAGAGCAGGCGAAATACGGAGGTACCGAAACCTAACACAGCAAATCAGAAAAATATACCAAGCAGTGATTCAATTTTTTTCTTTTTGTTATCATAGAACATCCTCTCTCACCCGATAGTTGACTCGCCGAAGTCATTAAGAAGTAAGTGAGTACGATTCGATTTGACTTCCGCTCTCATTTATTTAATTCGTTTTGGGTATTTCATCCCCCTCCACTTTAAAATTTTATTTTCATTAAATATTTTAAATATATTTTATACTAGCAGTATAGCCCTGCGTTGCTCGGGTGTAATAAAAGCTTTAAAACTAATCCATGTTCCTGGAGCTCAGACTCTTTGGACGTCGGAACGAAAGACTAAAAAGCAATAGTTGTTTCCAGTTAAAGCGAAACCGTAGAATGAAAGAAAAATGAATGGATGTAAGTCAAATTTTCATTTCCTGTTATCGATATCAAATAAATTTCTTTCCTCGTAAACTGAATTTTGAAGGCTAAATAAGTCCTCTGAGTAAATGGTATCATGACTGAGACTAAGATCTACAATTATACCTACTTAGAGCCAAACCCAAAGCAAAAACTAAAATAAAAGGGCTGAAAAAAATACAGACATACAGGCAGTTAAACAGATACACAAACAAACATCTTGCCTCTTATATATATATATATGTATATATTGTCGATTTTCTGTACGATTGTAAAAACTGCAACCTTGAAACTTATAAATATCGTTTCTTATGTCTTTGTCTATGAGTGTATGAAATTTGATTAAAATCGGAGCACTCCTTCTATAACCCGATTTTTTTGATTATCGATTTTCCATATTTATCGGGGATACCTTGACAAAAAAACTAGCTAAAACCCTCGCAGACGCTTATATTACAACTGTGTAAATTTTCAAGAAAATCGGTTCAGCCGTTTCGGAGTCTATAGGTAAAGGACACACACAAAGACATACACAAAGACAAAGTTCCATTTATAAATAAGTTTAGATTAGATAGATTTAGATTATTGTAAATTGTAGCATATTTATGTTTTTAGGCTCCCCTGTGAATTTGTGGTATTATGGTGTTTGTAGGATTGTATGAAGACGAACGAGTTCTTGTGGTAAAAGGAGAAATTGTTAAGAATGATTGGGTCGTGAATATGATTAGCTAGGTATAGGATAGATACGGAAGACCACCCTCTACCCAGCCGTCTTTTATGGCCATGTGCCATATTTTTGTATATATTACAAAATAAATATCCTTCCACTCTCATTCCATCTTGACTTATCATTTTATTGAACTCTCTTTTAATTGTACTTTTCCGTACAATAAACTCTGTTATTTATTTACCCTTTATGTGTTGTGTGAATATTTCCTCTTGGAATTTATCTTGTTTTTACCGTTCCCGCGATATAACACGTTTATTTCAAGGAAGCTGTCAGCGAAACAAGATATATTGCGGATATCTAACCTCGTTGGAACTGCGCAGGTCACAAAACTGCATAAAGCAGGTTCGCTCCAGAGAAAAATATTTTCTTTCTATTTACGTGGTTCTTTACTAATTGTGTCATCCAGTATTTTTTGTTTGTATGTGTAATTATTATCATGTCATTTTTCATTATAATTCTATTTCTGCTATAGTCGCACGACCTACCAAGTCTGCAGGAAGACCTAAGGCAAGTCGTGGTGTGTTGTTATGGCTCCATTTCATATTTTTCATATCTCCCCTAACATCCCTAGCGTTACATAGACAAAGTTCTCCTTAGTGTGTATGTGCTGTACTTAACAGGACAATTTTTTGTATATCTCTTAAGATGTATTTTTGTTCCATCTTTTATCATTCCAAGTGCACCCACTATCACTGGTACGATACTTATTTTCAATTTCCACATTTTCTCTATTTCAATTTCTAGGTTTTTATATTTTGACAGTTTTTCGAATTCCTTGGTTGACATTATGCAATTCGGTGGACAAGCCATATCAGTTAATAAGCAAGCTTTTTCATTTTTAATTTTAACAATAATGTCCGGCCTATTTGCTTCAGTTTTTCTGTCTGTGTAGATGGTGCAATCCAATAGAATGGTGACAGCTTCTATTTCTGTAACTGGTGTTGAGTGATGTTCATACCAGTGTTTGTTTACAGATCTTCCGTAGTGTTTGCACATTGTCCAGTGTAAATATTGCTCCACTCTATCGTGATGATTTTTATATTCATTTGGGGCAAGTACAGAACAGCCTGAGATTAGATGGTCTGTTGTTTCTCGGTATTTATCACAGAACCTGCATTTTGAATTCACATTAATATGTATAATATTTTCCTGAAACTTCCTAGTGAAAATACTTTGGTTTTGCGCAGCAAGAATAAAGCTTTTAGTTTCAAACTTTAATCCAGATGCACATATTATTATTATTATTAGTAGTAGTAGTAGTAGTAGTAGTAGTAGTAGTATGACATTTTTCATCATAATTAGATTTATGCTATGGTCGCACTACGAACCAAGTCTGCGGGAAGACCTAAGGCAGGTGGTGGTGTGTTGTATTGGTCCCTTTTCATATTTTGTTTATCTTCCCCATCATCCCTAGCGTTACATAGACAATGTCTCCTTGGTGTGTGGGCTGTACTTAATAAGACAAGTTTTTGTATATTTCTTAAGTTGGGGTTTCCAGGAACCTTTTCAATGTGTTGTTTTGTTCCATTTTTATCATTCCAAGTGCACCTACTATCACTGGTACGGTTTCAGACGAAAAATGCTGGAAAAGTTTTCATCGGACAAGACATATTGAATATCTCATTAAAATAAATACTTCGCTATCTCTCTATTTCTCTCTCCTTCCTACTGACTGTCAATTTCCCTCTCTCGTCCCTTTTTTTTTTGCTCTGTCTCGTTGATCAGAGACATATTTTCAAAACTGTGACACTATTCAAAAAATATGAGGTCCATTCAACAAAGAAAAAAATTATTGAATCTCTTTTCATTTTGAAAGTTATTAAATGAAATTTGCTGTATAACTATTTTCAGACTCGCAGAAATTGTTTCAGTACAAGCTTGACATGAATATTTTATTGACGTCTTTAATTCATCTCTTCTGAAATATTATTTAAGATTCAAACCAAAAGATGAGGTCTAAGAATTAGATTTTCAGAAATTTTTAAGATTTTTTAAAATCTGTCATTACATCTAAACTTATTTATAAATGAAACTTTGTCTGTATGTGTGTTTGAGAGTGTGTGTGTGTGTCCGTTACCTATAGACTCCGAAACAGCTGAACCGATTTTCTTGAAAATTTACACAGTTGTACTATAAGCGTCTGCAAGTGTTCTTAGCTCGGTTTTGTGTCGAGCTACCCCCACCCGATAAATATCGATAACCGAAAAAATCAGGTTATAGAAGGAGTGGTCCGATTTTAATCAAATTTGATACACTCATAGACAAAGACATAAGAAACGATTTTCAGAAGTTTCAAGGTTGCAGTTCTTACAATAGTGCAGAAAATCGATAATATATATATATATATGAAGCATTCATTACACCCGAGCAACGGCGGTCTATACTGCTAGTATGTAATAAATTTACTCATGTATTTAATCTCATTTTGTCTCTTTCGTATTCTAAAAAATGACGGGAAAATATTTATATCGATACGACATCGAAAATGACAGCAACATATATATTTGTATACTTTCTCTTAAGTATATTACCTTAAGACATAAGAAAAAGAAACAGAATAACCCAAAATCCTATATATATATGTATGATTATAAAAATATACACACACACACACACACACACACACATACACACACACACACACGCACACACACACATATATATATATATATATATATATATATATATGAAATGACATTACGATACATTTCAGAGCAGATATGCTTGTTGCAATGAATCAAAAATTGCCTTATATAGGCTTGATTAATACCTCGTTTAGACCGAATGTCATTCGTGGTCGAGAGGTCTAAGATGCGACAGCTCACATGGTAGCTTCCCCTATGGGTGGCAGGTTTGAATCCTTCCGACTGACACATTTTCGTAATAAAAATTTATCGTAAATAATCAGGCCAGTAGATATAAATATATAAATCTGTTTAATTAAAAACAGAATATCGACTTAAATATGAGTATCGATCAAAAATAATGTTCAAGCAAATCATTTCATATATATGTATTTACATATACTACCGGCCATGATTATTAGGCCACTTCAGTTTTTTGAAAGAAATTATGCATTTCATACGATTTTAGTATTTATTGCCAAGTAGATAATTCTAAATGAAAATAGAATGATCCTGTTGTTAATATTGCACAATAATATGTGCATCAAATGAACTGTTTTGGAGTCCAGTTATTTGTGCTCACTTCCCCATGTTAGTCTCTTTTTATTATTGGCTGACGGAAACAAAGGTTTCCTGGCTGCCTTGTCAAACTCTGCAAAATATTAAAAAAAAATATTCTATCTTCATTTAGAATCATCCAATCGACAACAAATACTAAAAATAGTATGAAATACATCATTAAAAAAAAAAACTGGGGCCGCCTATTCATTATGGCCGGTGGTGTATATCGCTCCAATCACTTTCACACCGACGTAATGTGGCTTACCTCTGTTTCTTCTGCAAATACTTTCACGGCTTCTGCTTTGATGAGCTTTGTTGCCCCCTCTGCATGAATTTACTTGATCACAGGGCACGAAACCAACTATACTTGGATATATTAGAGTCTGTTATTATCAACATGCATAGACCTGTCCTGTGCATTCAGCGAGAATTAAAACACGAATTGGCCCTTTTCAGAGAAGCCATTACCTAACCTAACGGAGGATACTTTTTCCCCCCATTCGCCTTATCCTTTATATATATATATATATATATATATATATATATATATATATATATATATATATATATCCAAGTGAATAAGGAACGAAGAAAATATTAACAACGTTCAAAAACAGTAAAAATAGAGCTATGAAAAATTATTATAAATTATAATTTAGAACATGTACAAATTACAGTGTACTACAAAATTGTAAATTTTGTTTCTACATTGAAAGGATAATGTCTCATCAGGAAGTAACCGCTATTTTTAATACCTGATCAGACATTGTTTTTTCATTGTGAAAACAAAATGAAATGTACACTTTGTAATACATTGCAATTTGTCCATGTTCTAAATTATGATTTAATATATATATTAGTCATCCACATACAAGCCTATTCCGCTGTATCACAGCTCATCAGTGTGGCTAGATGCATCCACTCGCCGGGATCGAAACTCGACCGATTTGGTGTCAGTCGGAGTCTCTACTTCCTAAGCCATCGACGCATGGTATCAGAGAAGGGAAATTTAACGTGTTGTATATCAGCAGTGTTTACACACGCCAGTTCCCAAGAGAACTCAATTCATTTCTGAAGAGTCACGTATATAGCTGAAGTGAAACTGTTTCTAAAATTTTCTTTTCTAGAGAGCTCCATCGTAATGAGAGCATAATATATTAGTCCTAATCATTTCACCCCAAGCAAAGTAGTACAGTCACTGGTGCGAAATGGGTTACATAAGTGGTGAGTCATAAGAAAGAGTAACAGGTTACAGGGATTGTCATAAAATGGGTCAGAGTAGGATGAAGAGTGTTGCTTGAGAGTAGAGTGGACGGGGAAAAGAACATGATACAATGGTTGTCAAAAAAAAAGGACATGAGTCAAGGCGATAGAAGATGGCAATTGACCTTACATTTAAATTATTGGATATTGTAGCTGTCAGTGAAGTAAGTATACGAAAGCGAATTCCACAGGCAAAAAGTGTGAGAAAAGAAGCTGTTAGAGTAGAAATCGCGGTTACATTTGATTGGTTTCACTGTAAAAGGATTGGGCCTAGCCGCTAGTCTAGTAGCTCGAGTAAATTCGTGCAGAGGGGGCACCAGGGAGCTAAGCTCATCGGAGCAGTAGTCGTAAAAGTATTTGTAGAAGTGACAGAAAGAAACCACATTACGTCGATGAGAAAATGATTGGACATGAGCTACTAGCTCGGGATCGATCACATTACAGATTCTCCATTGAATTTTGTCAAGAAGCTCGAAATAGCAGAGGCACCCGACCAGATGTGACAGCAGTATTCAATGCACGTGACAGACTTATATATGTACAGAACAGATTCAGACCGAAAAACTTCATAGCCCTACACAGTAAGCCGACTTTCATAACATTAGATTTAGCTATGGATTCAATGTACTCACCCCACTTGATGTCAGCTGAGAGTTAGGCGGAAGAATCGCTGTGTTTTGCTTTCAGAGAGACTAGCCTGATCCATGTTAATGAAGGGTAGAAGCGATTGTCTATGGCGGTTATAAGATAGCCGCTTCGTTTTGGAAGCATTAAAATTCACGAACCATTTCTTACCCCAAATCACTTCAGATTGGAGGCCCTTTTCAAGATCAGCAGCGACATTTGATTTGTCAGCTTCTGTGTATTTCTTATCGAGGCAGGAGTAAATGGTGGTGTCGTCAGTGCAGATGCCTAATTACATCAGGGAGATCGTTGATGAAGATCGTTGATGAAGATCAGAAAAAGCATAGAACCTAGAATAGAGCCCTGAGGGACGCCCACATTCATATGGTAGTATCTTGAAGTATGTCCGTTCAATACTACTATTATTACGCGATACGAAAGGAACGACTAGATTAGATCAAACAATTGTCCAGTTATGCCATAGCCCTGAAGTTAAAATTTAAACACCCTGTGATATCTACGTGTTCCCAGATTCATGCCCCTGCAACCGTTCGGGGTATGAGTCTGTGAAATTCTGCTGCTTGAAGGACAAGTTATTCTTTTGGTTTTTTTCCCTCTATTGCACAGGGCACGGAACAGATTGCGCTTAGATATATTAGAGTCTGTAATTATTAATATGCATTCAATTTCATTTTAACTTCAGTCGCTCATATCTATTTTTATCAGCTGCTTAGTCTTAAATTATCGAAAGTTTTTGTTCAGAAGAAGAGTCGGTCGAAAAGCTTCTTAAATTTTAAACGTTGTGATATATTTGTATCCCTCTTTATTAAGAAAATATGATCTTTCTATTTTCAAAGTGTATTATAGCTTGGTGTAGTAAAGACAAATTATATATATACTAGCAGTATAGCCCGACGTTGCTCGGGTGTAATGAAAGATTTAAAACTAATTCCTGGTACTGGAGCTCAGACTCTTTGGACGTTGGAACGAAAGACTAAAAAGCAATAGTTGTTTCCAGTTAAAGCGAAACCATAGTCTGAAAGAAAAGTGAATGGATGTAAGTCAAATTTTAATTTCCTGTTATCGATAACAAATACGTTTTTCGTCGTAAACTGAATTTTGAAGGCTAAATAAGTCCTCTGAGTAAATGGTATCATGGCTGAGACTAAGAACTCCAATTATACCTACTTAGAGCCAAACCCGAAGCAAAAACTAAAATACAAGGGCTGAAAAAAATACAGACATACAGGCAGATAAACAGACAAACACAAACATCTTGCCTTTTATATATATAATCGATTTTCTGCATTATTGTAAGAACTGCAACCTTGAAACTTCTGAATATCATTTCTTATGGCTTTGTTTATGAGTGTATCAAATTTGATTAGACCGGACCACTCCTTCTATAATCCGATTTTTTCGATTATCGATTTTTGATATTTATCGGGGGTACCTCGACACAAAACCTAGCTAAGAACACTCACAGATGCTTGTAGTACAACTGTGTAAATTTTCAAAAAAATTGATTCCGCCGTTTCGGAGTCTATAGGTAGCGGACACACACACACACACACTCACAGACAAAGTTCCATTTATAAATAAGTTTAGATATTATAGACTCTCTCGTCGATTTCAACGTATCAGTGTCTAACTCAATTGGACTGCCACACAGAGAATTGTTTATAGTGGTAAAGATTTTTGTAGCACCATCTACACTTTTTGAAACTGCTGATAAAAACAATCGGTGCAGAAGTTCGCCACAGATCGCATGAACAGCAGACCTCAGTTATTTAACCCATAACTGGAGGGAAGGGACGGATAAATACCTTTTTAAAACGTACCAGTGCGTAAGTGAATGTAGATTGTTTGACTGGAATTGGAACTCGGTTCACCGATTTCCCTTTCTAAGCCGACAACCACCGCACCACAACGCACATCCGTCCATAAACGCTTACATCACCTGGTATTCCTAAGAGGTCACCCATCTAATACTGACCAGGCTCAACTTCCGTGATCGAGTGGGAACCGGTGTATGACCATAATATAACATATATATATATATATATATATGTGTGTGTGTGTGTGTGTGTGTGTGTGTATTTACATGGTATATCACACGCTAAATGTCTGCCACCTTCTACCGAGTGTCCATAGCCAACTGATGTTTCAATCCTCGCTAAAAGCAATCGGCCGTCTAACCGTACTGATGAGCTGCGATACAGCGAAACAGATCTGTCTGCTGATGTCTATTTACGCTCTTACACCCTGATTGAGCACTCTGGAAGAATGGCAGACTTTGAAAAAACAGTAGCTACTCCAGCATCTACGCATCGTTCATTCATTAATGAATTAAAACACTCTTAGCTACTGGCGTAGGTTTTCATAGTATATCACACGCTACCACCTTCTACCGAGTGCCCATAACGAACTGCAGTTTCAATCCTGGCTAAAAGCAATCGGATGTCTAACCGTACTGATGCTGATGAGCTGTGATATAGCAAAACAGATCTGTATGCTGATGACTATATATATATATATATACTATATATACTATATATATATATATATATATATATATATATATATATATATATATATATATAACGGACGTTTGCCTGAAACTGTGCCATCGCAAACAGGAAGTTATTCACATCCTTGGGTACAATAGGCACCCGTATGTCAATGAGCAAAATCATTATATGAACGACCGCTTATCATTCTCCCATGTTCTTTACTTGATAGGCAAATCTAAAATGTTCAAACGAAAGTTTTCTAAATTTTCTTTTTTTAAGTTTTTGTAAAAAGGTTTAGTTGAATATAACGTAAGCAGTTTCATTTACTTTGTTCGATTTTCCTCTAATTTTTGTTCTAAAACAACATTATTACTTATTCCTTAGTCTAAACGGAAATATTTATTTCAATCAAAAACACCACAAAATTATTATTTTCTACTGAATCATTTCAATAGTCACCCAGTCAAGCTGGGAAGTCAATGAAGATGTGATTGTATTTTCTAACATGTTACTGAATAATCTATAATCTTAAAGTGTATATATAGGGAACAACTATTTTTTTAATATGATGTATAAGATAAGGAACCCAGATTTTGGTTAATAGGATAGATTGTCCAAGTTAGTCTTGGGTGTTAGCCAGTCTAGAGAGATTAATCTAAATTCAATACGCTGACAAAAGCTAAGAAATATCTCTCCACTATCCTTCCAAAGTAATCGAGGTCTTACATAGAAAATAAAGATAAGACAACCTGTAGAGGCACACGATGGTGGAGACTTACCTCGCCGAAGCAAAAGAAGGCGGTTTGTTTGCACGTGCGTTCGTAGACGTAATGGAACCGCGAGGCGAGCTCATGCGAGGCAGTTTTTCGAATGACACGGCGCATGCGTCATTGGTGAAAGTGAGGCTCTCGGAGAGTGGGAAATTACGAGACCAAAAAACACATAAAAAGAGCCTACTTCTGTTTCGGGTCACTTTTGCTATTCACGACTTCGCCGTTTGCACCTTTTGACTTGTTTTGTCATTTTCTGACTTGCTTTGGCGAGCGTCGGACTTTTTGTTTGTGAATTAATAACACATTTGGATTACATTTATTTTACAAGAAAAGACCCCTCTTTGGTTTAGCTAAGTTTATTTTTTATTTATCTTTTCGTTTTCTTGCTTTGTTTTTTTTTTAATTTTATTTTCTAACTTTTGCATTTTAGTTTCGTATTTTTTTGGCGGCCATATTTGTTTTTGTTTAGGTCGGCCGTCTTGAATTTATTTTTGTTTGTTTCTTTTTTTTCAGTATCCGTTTGGACTTAAGTGCCATATTTATTGTTGTTTAAAAACTTTTCCTTTAACTAGTAATTTTCATTTGAATTTTTGACCAAAAAAACCGTTTTATTAATTTTTTCCACTTTTCTTTTGAACCCCTCCCCATATTTCATTTACGGAGATTTGCCTTAGGCGACTCTTCGCTTTTTATTTGACTTTCGTATTTATTTTCCTTGTATTGTTTGTTTCATTTTTTGTAAAGTTTATTCGTTGTACAAATTTAATTCGGTTTTTGTTAACTTTATTTAATCACAGCAAAGTTTATTTTTAGCCCTCCTCCTATTTTTAACAGGAAGTAGCCTTTTTAGGCAGCTCCTTTCTGTTTGTTTATTTCTTTTATTGTAACTTGTAAAGTTTATTCATCGTTTACGTTTGTTTATTTTTGTAAACCTCTCTAGAGGCTTATCTTTTTGCCGTTTTAAGGCAATTTCTTAGTGTTATATTGGCCGCTAAAGGCTAGTGTTTTGGCCGTTACTGGCTAAAATTTAATTTGTATTTATTTTAAAATCCTTCGGGGTTTGTGGTTGTTATTTTAAAACCGTTTTCTTGTCTTTCTTTGTTGTTTGTTTAGTTTGTGTTTTTATTTATTTTCTTTATTAATTTTTTTTTTCCCCATTTTACTCCGCCTTTTCCCACTCCATTTTAAAATTTGATTGGTGGAAAAACAAAAAAAAAAGTGGTGGAGTGTTAAAACTTAAAAATGGCCGACACTAGTGGGTCAATAAAGAAAGGATTGGAGTTTGACCCCCCTTGGGGAGAGCCCACCGGAAAAAACCGATGAGGCATTCCCCCCTCTTCCGGGAGAAGAAAGGACAAAGAGAAGGATAAAGACAAAGATAATGCAGCAATGGCCGAGAATGGCCAGAAAAATGTTGAAGAAAAGACAAGACGACGAAGGATGCTGAGGCCGGGGGAATCGCCCTGTGGCTGGAAGTCCCTCAAAATGCACGATCAATCTGGCGGAGTTCTTGGAGAGAGCTAAGAGCTACGCACACCTTGTCGTAGAAGGTGGGCTCTTGGAGGATCCCAAAGAATTAAAGAAGATTGGTAAAAGAATAGTGTCAGTCTTCGTGGTGGACAAGCGTACGCTGGATTTGTCGCAGCACGAAGACACAGTGTTGAAAACACTGCAGTCAAGGGGTATAAGCCCTTAAGAATAGTTAAGGTGCTATCTTCTACATGTGGGACATACTGCTACCCTCGCCAGAAGATGGCCTAAAATTGGCAATGCAAGAAATTGTAACAAAAGACCATATTTTTAGAGCGGAGTATGATGGCAAAGAAAGGACCAAGGTAGCAGTATATGAGGTTCCTCCTCAGGTCCTCGGGGAGCATCTGGCTGCTACTTTGGTTGGCCCAATTTTAGATGCCTCCTGCGAGGACCTGACCAGGGATGGTCTTTTGATATTATGATCAGCCGTAAAGACTTCAGGGCCTCCCCAGCTGTACTTGACGTAGGGGTCCTGAAGCTACCGGTGACAGTTGCAGTCGCAAACCCAAATGCTGGAGGTGCGGAGAGATTGGTCACCTCTCCTGCCCAGAAGAATCCTCACAAGTCAGGCTGATCGACCAAAATCCCCCTCTGGCCGCTTCTATTAAATCCGTCTCGCCGTAGTGGGCATGCCATGCCACCAGGACCGGTGCGGCAGTTACCAGTTGCGGGAACAAAAAGTTCCCTCACCCCCCGAAAAACCATCACCAGCTGCAAGTGCAGCCACGGAGAAGGATAAGGGGGAGTGGCTGGTTGTTGGCAGACCGGGGGGAAGCGCCAAGCTGCTGCCCGGAACCCTCGGTCCTAATGACCCCAAAGACTAAAGGCACGCACAGCCCCACTCCCTCTACCAGCAAGAAGGGCGATGCCTCGGCCTGGTCTGCTCCCTAGAAGTGGAGGAGCTCAGAAAAGCATGACCCCGGCTATCTGAAGAATGGAAAAAATTAAGGATTTGGAAAAAAACAATTAGAAGAAGCGTCCTTTTCGTCCGTCGGAGGATTTAAAAAAACAACTGGCACAGCGTCCAACCTGCTCCTCGACCTCTGCCCCGTCCTCCCCTCAAAGAAAAAGCCTGATCCCATCCAAGAAAGCCCACTCGTCACAGCCGACACCCCGAAAACCGTCCTCGAAGTCGAGACCCCAGCCCGATCATAAACTATTTTAAAGTTTCTCCCTGTCTCTCTCCCTGTCCCTCTCCTCCAAAACAGATGCCGCCTCCACCAAAAAGGCAAAGGGTTCGTCAGCAGAGGATATGAAGGAGCGGAAAAACCAGCCAAAGTACGCTACAGGCAAGGGAGGACATCTGCCATGTTTCCTCGGCCCAGGCCGAAGGAGCCAAAAATTTCGGGGAGCGCATAAAACAACTAAATTCCTTCTGGCCATGAAAAGGTGTGGCGAAAAAGATGTAGAAGTGCCGCGAAATTTCCCATCTGCGCAGAGACACTGACTGTCATCCGCACTGGGCTGGGGGCACGGCAGACTTGGGAGCGTAGTCGAAGAGGCGGCGAAAGCAATAACATTGGATCCACCAATCATCACCACAAAATCCGAAACCTTGACCAACTTGGAAAAATTTTGTTCAGGACGGGTCCCGGTTTAGTTCACCCTCCTCCTATAGGGCTCTAAAACTAACCTTTCCCTGGGATGTTGGCGGCATCTCCTCTGACGACACCATCAAAGATGAGATGGGCCATGGGTCCATGGGAGAGGCTGTCGGCATCCTTTCCCGACCATGTTCTGTCCAGGACCCCCAACCCTAATTATGTATCACAATGGCTTTGTAGTTAGCAAGTATAAATGCCCGGGGGCTGAGGTCCGAGTCTCGGAGGTGAGACTCCTTCATGATCTCCAGCGCCTCGGGGTGGATGTTTGTTGTGTACAGGAGACCCGGTTTTTTGCTGTGAGCTATGAGAGCATACTGTCTAGGGATTACGATCTCTATTCAGCATGTTTTGATGGTCGTTCTAGAGGTGTTTCCTGGCTAGTGAGCAAGTCATTGGATGCGGCGTGTACACGCTTGTCTTCGCGGATCAGCGGGCGGTTGTGTGCTGGATATTACCATAAAGGAGGAAATCTTTTTCGCCTCATTGGGGTTTATGCGCCAATGTCCATAGGAGCGTCCTGCTTTGTTTCGGCAGCTCGAGTCGTTCTTTGGAACATCGAGGCGGGTAATTTTAGCGAGTTGGAATGCCGTCCTTGACCCTGAGAAAGATCGTATAGGAAAAAGATTGGGGTACTAAAAGCACCTGGATGTGAAGCTTGTTCGGGAATTCCTCGACAGGAATGATCTTGTCGATAAATATCGAAATGAGCACCCCCAGGAGGTAGTGTGGACTTGAACTATTAGGGGCGCTCGGATTCGAAGTACGCGCCAGCTACCTCGACCGAGTCTAGTCGGGAAGTCGACGTAGGGCTCTTAGGTTGTCCAAGTTTTCATTCGATAGTTTACACGGATCCTTAGGCTCGTCCGGGTTCGTGTAAGCTTAGATAAGCCTAAGGTTAAGTTGGCTGGCTACTGGAAATTAGACGCGTCATTATTTGATAGCCAAGATTTCCAGGACCAGTTATTACTAACACTAAAGCGGGAACTGACGAGGCTGTGGTTGGGAATAAGTGGTGGGACGCCGTCCAAACTTGGGTCGTTTGCTGCCGACTATAGTCGTCGGCTCAACCAGCTAATTTAGCGGCGCAAACGGCGATAGAGGAAAGAGTCGATCGGGCAGTGAAATCCGTAATAGTGGGGACGTAGCCTTAGCTAGGGCCGAGCTGGCCTCCTTGCATATCAAGAAGGATCAAGCTCTGGTAGTTAGGGCTAGGTTAAAAAGAATGTCTTCTGAGGCAACGAATATGGCCGCAGAATTGCGTGTAGAGGAAACTAGGCAAGCAGCCAATCGGCATATCGAGGACATCACATTGCCGGATGGACGCACCGTGACTACAGACGTGGGTATATGTGGGGCTTTTCGGGATTACTTCAGGATCTTTTTACCAGAGCCCGGTCTGAGCTCTGCTCAGTTCGACACCTATTTGGCTGACTTTCCCGCCTCGAGGCGGCTGAAGCAGCTAGGTGCGGGGGCCCATAACAGAGTCGGAAATCTGGGATGCGTTGAAATTGGTTGGCCAGGACAAAACTCCAGGATTGGATGGTCTTCCCTACGAACTGTACTTGAGGCAGTCGTCCGTTTTTGTTCCTCTGCTGGCACTTGTTTACAACAACTGGATGGAAGCAGGGGTCTATACTATGACGCTTTACCAGGGGTGCGATCAAGTTGCTTCGCAAGAGCAAGAGCGGTGGGGTGGCATAGATAATTATCGGCCTTTAACGATGTTAAATACTGACTTAAAGATTTTGCCAAGGTCTTGGCCCGCCGTTTGCAAGGCTGTCCTCTCTAGTCTGATTGGCCCCGAGCAGACTTGTGCTGTGAGGCAGGACTATTCAGGACAACCTTCATTTGGTACGCCTGATCATTGAGAAAACCGACACTGAAGCCGCGCTGATCAATTTAGATCAGTCCAAGGCATTCGATAGG
The DNA here is from genome assembly GCA_037127315.1 of Ascarosepion bandense. Classification (NCBI taxonomy): domain Eukaryota; kingdom Metazoa; phylum Mollusca; class Cephalopoda; order Sepiida; family Sepiidae; genus Ascarosepion; species Ascarosepion bandense. The sequence continues at coordinate 122,191 of JBBBDQ010028566.1, forward strand.
GTTGACCATCGGTTTTGAGTCTGTCCTTTCCGCCGCCGGTTTCGGGCCGTACTTTCGCTCTTTGGATCCGACTGCTGTATGAGTCCCCCGGTGCGCTGGTGGAAGTGAATGGGGTAAGATCGAAGCCCTTCCACATTATCTCGCTCCATTCGTCGAGTTGTCCCTCGCCTTTGCTCTACGTTCTTGCGTTGGAGCCTTTCCTCCGCAAGTTAAAGGCAGATCCGGTCCTTCGCGGAATTTCCGTACCTGGTGCGCCACCTCGGCCAGGTACTCCGCCTATGCTGACGACGTTTCGGTTTTTGTGTCGAGCAAAGCCGAAATTGACGAGGTTAGCAAAGAGATCAGATGTTATGAGACGGTGACAGGGGCCAAAGATCAATCGCGATAAGTCTGTTGGCTTGCGATTTGGGTGCGTGGAAGGAGTTTCTCTTCCCGGACCTTTCCTCTGGACGGACGGGCCGATCAAGATTCTCGGCGTCTTTTTCGGTCCGGATCTCCAGGTGGAAATAGATGGTCCGGAGGTTCGAGAAGAGGCCGGGGCGCAGTTCGTCTGTGGACTCGGAGGAATCCTTTCCTTAAGGGGAGGGCGGAAGTATGTGCCTCGCATCTACCCGATTCTCGCTACCGACTCTCGGTACTTCCTCTCCCGTGTGCCATTCGTTTGGGGCTAATACAGCTCTTGTTCTCCCTTCCTTTGGGAGGAGGCAAGGCTCCCAAGGTGCGTCGCGAGATCTGTTGCCTTCATCCGTCTGAGGGCGGTCTGGGCATGCCTAGCGTTGAGATTCGTCAACATACGCTTCGCCGTAGATTCCTGGATCAGTCATGTGTGCTAGTGGATGAGAACGGCGCCCTCGTTAAGGGGACGTCCATAAACACTTTCCATCCTTGAGAAGTGTGCGCGTGTCGGAGGAGGCCGGCCGTACTCCTCGTGGCGAGTAACTCCTTCTACAAGAATGTCGTTTGGCTCTCAGTTTCTCTTGCGGGCTACAGTTGGCCTCTCCAACGCCAGCGTTGTCTCTTGGTGATATATCGGGTGTTAGGGGGGCGTTCCGGGAAATGTGAACTGATAGGCGAGCTCGGGCTTACGAAGCAGGAGGCTCGCTCCATATGGCCTTGGGCGCCCGGGTTGAAATGTCTCACTAACGATGAGGCATCACCTGGTTGATGATTCGGAATGCTCTCTGGGTAGGCAAGAAGCTTCGTGCAGCGGGCCTAGCCGAAATCAACCTGCGTGCGTTGTGGGCTGTCGACGGAAACCGTCGATCACGCCTTCTTCCACTGCAGTGTTGTTGCTCCGTTGTGCAAGTTTCTTGAAGATCTCATGGTTCGTATGCTGCGTGGAAAGTTCTTTGTCCTTGAGGCTAGTTCTGTTTGTAGCAATGTCGTACCTCCGTTATCTAGGACTGAGCACTATGTGCTCTTTTGCTTGCTGGGTGTTATGCGAGTCGTGATTTGGACGACGCGACAGGGGAAAATTCTATGGTGATGAGAAGTTTACCTCTTCCCAACTGATCTTGTTCTTCAGCATCGGCAAAGTCAAGATCAGGACGGAAAAGGAGACGACTCACTCCATCTGAATTTGGCAAAAGGTGGGTGACTCTTGCGCGTCTCTGTCCGAGTGAAAGGTGCTGACTAGAGTGGTTGTTTGATGCTGGTTAGGCATCAGGATATTGGGTGTGCTGAGCAGAACATGGGCACCCCTTCCCTGTTAGGTTAGAATAGGAAGTATTTGATTTTCTGTTTTTACGCTTTAAAGTTAACTTAGCTAGGTTATGAGTGCTCATTGCCCCTTTTTATTTTTTTGTCCCCAGTCTTCTTTTAGTTTAATCCCCATCCCTTCCCACTTTAGGTGTTCAGCAATATTATTTCTCCGGTGGATGCGTGGCGTCTTTCGTTGTTTTCTAGTATGTTTTTCGTTATTGTTGTGGTGTTTAAATGTGTGGTGAATTGTGTGAGTAACTGCTGATTGGATAAATGTAGTTATTATATTCCTTAAGCCGCGCATTATTTTTCGATAAGGGGAAGTGACTTTGCTGTCACTTTGTTAGAGTAGTGGGGGGCTTTTATTACTAATACGATTTTGTTTAGTTTCTTGTATATATCGTTCATTCATTGTATAAAACCATTGAGGGATATTTTAGTATTTGTTATTTTCTGCCCATGCCCTCCACTAGACATTGTAAATATGGGGAGTTAAGTAGGACAACATAGAGCAGCTGATGTATTATGGTAGACGTGGTAAGAATGGTAAGTACAAAATGTGGTATTATGGTGTAAGGTTATTATAGGAGTATCAGGGTCGACGAAAGTGAATAGCTAAGTTGTTCAAACTAGGACAGATGAGGATAAGCCTTCCCCATCCCCAATTTCGGCCTTGTGCGCCTGGCCTTTTTATATTCATACAAAAAATAAATACATTGCTATTCACGACTTCGCCGTTTGCACCTTTTAGCTTGTTTTGTCATTTTCTGACTTGCTTTGGCGAGCGTCGGACTTTTTGTTTGTGAATTAATAACACATTTGGATTACATTTATTTTACAAGAAAAGACCCTCTTTGGTTTAGCTAAGTTTATTTTTATTTATCTTTTCGTTTTCTTGCTTTGTTTTTTAATTTTATTTTCTAGCTTTTTGCACATTTTAGTTTCGTATTTTTTTTGGCGGCCATATTTGTTTTTGTTTAGGGTAAACCGTCTTGAATTTATTTTTGTTTGTTTCTTTTTTTCCAGTATCCGTTTGGACTTAAATTAGCATATTTATTGTTGTTTAAAAACTTTTCCTTTAATAGTAATTTTCATTGAATTTTCTGACCAAAAAAACCGTTTTATTAATTTTTTTTCCACTTTCTTTTGAACCCCTCCCCATATTTCATTTTACGGAGGTTGCCTTAGGCGACTCTTCGCTTTTGTTTATTTTGTGTTATTTACCTTGTATTGTTTGTTTCATTTTTGTAAAGTTTATTCGTTGTACAAATTTAATTCGGTTTTTGTTAACTTTATTTAATCACAACAAAGTTTATTTTTAGCCCCTCTCCTATTTTTAACGAGAGTAACAACTTTTTAGGCAGCTCCTTTTTTCTGTTTGTTTTATTTTCTTTTTATTGTAACTTGTAAAGTTTTATTCATCGTTTACGTTTGTTTATTTTGGTAAACCTCTCTAGAGGCTTATCTTTTTTGCGTTTTAAGGCAATTTCTTAGTGTTATATTGGCCGCTAAAGGCTAGTGTTTTGGCCGTTACTGGCTAAAATTTAATTTGTATTTATTTTTAAATCCTTCGGGGGTTTGTGGTTGTTATTTTAAAACCGTTTTTCTTGTCTTTCTTTTTGTTGTTTGTTTAGTTTTGTGTTTTTATTTATTTCTTTATTAATTTTTTTTCCCCATTTTTACTCCGCCTTTTCCCACCCCTCCATTTAAAATTTGATTGGTGGAAAAACAAAAAAAAAAGTGAGTGGAGTGTTAAAACTTAAAAAATGGCCGACACTGATCGGTCAATAAAAGAAAAAGTTGGAGTTTGACCCCCCTTGGAAGGGCCCACCGGAAAAAACCGTGGAGGCATTCCCCCTCTTCGGGAGGAGAAAAGGACAAAGAGAAGGATAAAGACAAAGATAATGCAGCAATGGCCGAGAATGGCCAGAAAAATGTTGAAGAGAAAGACAAGACGACGAAGGATGCTGAGGCCAGAATCGCCCTGTGGCTGGAAGTCCCTCCAAAATGCACGATCAATCTGGCGGAGTTCTTGGAGAGAGCTAAGAGCTACGCACACCTTGTCGTAGAAGGTGGGCTGGAGGATCCCCAAGAATTAAAGAAGATTGGTAAGAATAGTGTCAGTCTTCGTGGTGGACAAGCGTACGCGCAAGATTTGTCGCAGCACGAAAGACACAGTGTTAAACACTGCAGTCAAGGGTATAAGCCCTTAGAATAGTTAAAGTGCTATCTTCTACATGTGGGACATACTGCTACCCTCGCCAGAAGATGGCTACAAAATTCAACAGTAAAGAAATTGTAACAAAAGACCATATTTTTAGAGCGGAGTATGATGAAGGACCAAAGGTAGCAGTATATGAGGTTCCTCCTCAGGTCCTCGAGGAGCATCTGGCTGCCTACTTTGCGCAGTTTAGCCCAATTTTAGATGCCTCCTGCGAGGACCTGACAAGGGGGATGGTCTTTTGACATTATGATCAGCCGTAAAGACTTCGAGACTATCCCCAACTGTCTTGACGTAGGGGTCCTGAAGCTACCGGTAATAGTTACCGGTCGCAAGCCCAAATGCTGGAGGTGCGGAAGATTGGTCACCTCTCCTCCTCCTGCCCAGAGAAGAAGTCCTCTGGAAGTCAGGCCCCCGTCTGACCCAAAATCCCCCTCTGGCCACTTCTGTTAAATCCGTCGCCCGTAGTGGGCATGCCAACCCACCCCAGGACCGGTGCGGCAGTTACCCCGGTTTGGGAACAAAGAAGTTCCCTCACCCCCGAAAAACCATCACCAGCTGCAAGTGCAGCCACGGAGAAGGATAAGGGGGAGTGGCTGGTTAGCGGGGCGGGGGAAGCGCCAAGCTGCGGAACCTCGGTCCCTGTGACCCCAAAGACTAAAGGCACGCACAGCCCCACTCCCTCTACCAGCAAGAAGGGCGATGCACTCGGCCTGGTCTGCTCCTAAATTGGAGGAGCTCAGAAAAGCATATGACCCCGGCTATCTGAAAATGGAAAAAATTAAGGATTTGAAAAAACAATTAGAAGCGTCCCTTTTCGTCCGTCGGAGGATTTAAAAAAACAACTGGCACAGCGTCCAACCTGCTCCTCGGCCTCCTGCCCCGTCCTCCCCTCAAAAGAAAAGCCTGATCCATCCAAGAAAGCCCACTCGTCACGGCCGACACCCCGAAAACCGTCCCCTCCGAAGTCGAGACCCCAGCCCGATCACATAAACTATTTTAAAGTTTCTCCCTGTCTCTCTCCATCCTCTCCTCCAAAACAGATGCCGCCTCCACCAAAAAGGCAAAAGGAGTTAAATCAAGCAGAGGATATGAAGGAGCGGAAAAAACCAACCAAAGTACCTTACAGGCAAGGGGAGGACATCTGCCGTATTTCTCGGCAGGCCGAAAGAGCCATTTCAGGAAGCGCATAAAGCAGCCCAAGAAATTCCCTTCTGGCCATGAAAAGACATGGCGAAAAAGATGTAGAAGTGCCGCAGAGTACCATCTCGCAGAGACTGCTTTGACTGTCATCCGCACTGGGCTGGAGCTGGCTGAACTTGGGGCATGGTCGAGGAAGCCGGCGAAAACAATAACATTGGATCCACCAATCATCACCACAAAATCCGAAACCTTGACCAACTTGGAAAAATTTTGTTCAGGACGGGTCCCGGTTTTAGTTCACCCCTCCCTCTATAGGAGCTCTAAAACTAACTTTCCTGGGATGTTGGCGGCATCTCCTCTGACGGCACCATCAAGAATGAGATGGGCCATGGGTCCATAGGAGAGGCTCGTCGGCATCCTTTCCCCGACCATGTTCTGTCCAGGACCCCAACCCTAATTATGTATCACAATGGCTTATGGTTGGCAGTATAAATGCCCGGGGGCTGAGGTCGAGTCTCGGAGGAGTGAGACTCCTTCATGATCTCCAGCGCCTCGGGGTGGATGTTTGTTATGTACAGGAGACCCCGGTTTTTGCTGGCGACTATGAGGCTTATACTGTCTAGGGATTACGATCTCTATTCAGCATGTTTTGATGGTCGTTCTAAGTGTTTCCTGGCCAGTGAGCAAGTCATTGGATGCGGCGTGTACGCTTGTCTTCGCGGATCCAGCGGGCGGGATTTGTGTGCTGGATATTACCATAAAAGGAGAAGTCTTTTCGCCTCATTATATGCTTAATGTCCATGAGAGCGTCCTGCTTTGTTTCGGCAGCTCGAGTCGTTCTTTGGAACATCGAGGCGGGTAATTTTAGCGGGGGGATTGAATGCCGTCCTTGACCCTGAAGATCCATTATGGGAAAGATTGGGTATAAAAACCTGGATGTGAAAAGCAGCTGGAATTTCTCGACAGGAATGATCTTGTCGATAAATATCGAAATGAGCACCCCAGGGGGAGGAGTAGTGTGGACTTGGACTAATAGGGGCAGCTCGGATTCGAAGGTACGCGCCAGCTACCTCGACCGAGTCCTAGTCAGGAGAGTCGACGTAGGGCTCTTAGGTTGTCCAGTTTTTCATTCGATGGTTACACGGATCATAGGCTCGTCCGGGTTCGTGTAAACTTAAGTCCTTCTAAGGATTAGGATTGGCTGGCTACTGGAAATTGAACGCGTCATTATTTGATAGCCAAGATTTCCAGGACCAGTTATTACTAACACTAAAGCGGGAACAGAGCGGGGGCTGTGGTTGGAATAAGTGGTGGGTTTGCCAATCCAAACTTAGGTCGTTTGCTGCCGACTATGTCAATGAGCTCAAACTTAGCTAATTTAGCGGCGCAAGCGGCGATAGAGAAGAAGTCGATCGGGCAGTGAAATCCCGTAATAGTGGGGACGTAGCTTTAGCTAGGGCCGAGCTGGCCTCCTTGCATATCAAGAAGGATCAAACTCTGGTAGTTAGGGCTAGGTTAAAAGAATGTCTTGAGCACAACGAATATGGCCGCAGAATTGCGTGTAGAGGAAACTAGGCAAAGCGGCAAATCGGCATATCGAGGACATCACATTGCCGGATGGACGCACCGTGACTACAGGCGTGGGTATATGTGGGGCTTTTCGGGATTACTTTCAGGATCTTTTTTACCAGGGAGCCCGGTCTGAGCTCTGCTCAGTTCGACACCTATTTGGCTGACTTTCCCCGCCTCGAGGCGGCTGAAGCAAGCTAGGTGCGAAGGGCCCATAACAGAGTCGGAAATCTGGGATGCGTTGAAATTGGTTGGCCAGGACAAAACTCCCAGGATTGGATGGTCTTCCCTACGAACTGCTGCTTGAGGCAGTCGTCCGTTTTTGTTCCTCTGCTGGCGCTTGTTTACAACAACTGGATGAAGCAGGGGTCTATACCTCGACGCTTTACCAGGGGTGCGATCAAGTTGCTTCGCAAGGCTCACGACGGTGGGGGTGGATTAGATAATTATCGGCCTTTAACGATGTTAAATACTGACTTAAAGATTTTTGCTCAAGGTCTTGGCCCGCCGTTTGCAGGCTGTCCTCTCTAGTCTGATTGGCCCCGAGCAGACTTGTGCTGTGAAGGGCAGGACTATTCAGGACAACCTTCGTGGTACCGATCATTGGGAAACCGACACTGAGGCACTGATCAATTTAGATCAGTCAAAGGCATTCGATAGGGTTGACCATCGGAGTCTGTCCTTTCCGCCGCCGGTTCGGGTACTTTTCGCTCTTGGATCCGACTGCTGTATGTGGATACGATTGCGCTGGTGGAAGTGAATGGGGCCAAGATCTGAAACCCTTCACATTATCTCCACTCCATTCGTCAAGGACTCCACTTTCGCCTTTGCTCTACGTTCTTGCGTTGGGCCTTTCCTCCCGCAAGTTAAAGGCGAAGATCCGGTCCCTTCGCGGAATTTCCGTACCTGGTGCTACCACCTCATTGGAGTACTCCGCCTATGCTGACGACGTTTCGGTTTTGTGTCGAGCAAAGCCGAAATTGACGAAGTTAGCAAAGAGATCAAGATATTATGAGACGGTGACAGAGCCAAGATCAATCGCGATAAGTCTGTTGGCTTGCGATTGGGCACGTGGAAGGGAGTTTCTCTTCCCGGACCTTTCCTCTGGACGGACGGGCCGATCAATTCTCGGCGTCTTTTCCGGTCCGGATCTCCCAGGTGGAAATGAATTGGTCGGTTCGAGAGGCGAGGCGTTCGTCTGTTATGGACTCGGAGGAATCTTTCCTTAGGGGGCGGAGAGTATGTGCCTCGCACATCTACCCGATTCTCCTTTACCGACTCTCCGTGTACTTCCTCTCCCGTGTGCCATTCGTTGGGCTAATACAGCTCTTGTTCTCCTTCCTTTGGGGAGGAGCAGACTCCCCGAGGTGCGTCGCGAGATCTGTTGCCTTCATCCGTCTGAGGGCAGTCTGGGCATGCCTAGCGTTGAGATTCGTCAACATACACTTCGCATTAGATTCCTGGATCGAATGTGTATGCTAGTGGATGAGAACGGCCTCATTCAAAGAGGACGTCCGCAAACACTTTCCATCGCCAAGAAGTGTGCACTTGTCGGAGGAGGAGGCCGGCCGTACTCCTCGTGGCGGTCCTCCTTCTATAAAGAATGTCGTTTGGCTCTCAGTTTCTCTTACGGGCTACGGATGGCTCAACGCCCCGAAGCGTTGTCTCTTAGGGCATTATCTCAGGGTGTTAGTTGGGGCCGTTCAAGATGAACTGATAGGCGAGCTCGGGCTTACGAAGCAGGAGGCTCGCTCCATATGGCCTTGAGCAGGATTTGAAATGTCTCACTAACGATGAGGCATCACTCTACCTGGCTGATGATTCGGAATGCTCTCTGGGTAGGCAAGAAGCTTCGTGCAGCGGGCCTAAAACCGAAATCAACCTGCGTGCGTTGTGGGCTGTCGACGGAAACCGTCGATCACGCCTTCTTCCACTGCAGTGTTGTTGCTCGTTGTGCAAGTTTCTTGAAGATCTCATGGTTCGTATGCTGCGTGGAAAGTTCTTTGTCCTTGAGGCTAGTTCTGTTTGCCTTGTCGTACCTCCGTTATCGGCTGAGCACTATGTGCTTCTTTTGCTTGCTGGAATGACTTATGCGAGTCGTGATTTGGACGACGCGACAGAAGAATTCTATGGTGATGAGAAGTTTACCTCTTCCCGCTGATCTTGTTCTTTAAGCATCAGCTTAAAGTCAAGATCAGGACGGAAAGGAGACGTCATCCATCTGAATTTGGCAAAGGTGGGTGACTCTTGCGCGTCTCTGTCGAGTGAAAGGTGCTTTGACCTAGAGTGGTTGTTTGATGCTGGTTAGGCATCAGGATATTGGGTGTGCTGAGCAGAACATGGGCACTTTACCTCGTGCGGTTAGAATAGGAAGTATTTGATTTTCTGTTTTTACGCTTTTAAAGTTAACTTAGCTAGGTTATGTGAGTGCTCATTGCCCCTTTTTATTTTTTTTGTCCCCAGTCTTCTTTTTTAGTTTAATCCCCATCCCTTCCCACTTTAGGTGTTCAGCAATATTAGTTCTCCGGTGGATGCGTGGCGTCTTTCGTTGTTTTTCTAGTATGTTTTTTCGTTATTGTTGTAGTGTTTAAATGTGTGAGTGATTGTGTGAGTAACTGCTGATTGGATAAATGTAGTTATTATATTCATAAGCCGCGCATTATTTTTCGTCCGGGGAAGTGACTTTGCTGTCACTTTGTTAGAGTAGTGGGGGCTTTTATTACTAATACGATTTTTTTGTTTAGTTTTCTTGTATATATCACCGTTCATTCATTGTATAAAACCATTGGGGATATTTTTAATGTTGTTGACACCACCAACATGCCCTCCACTGAACATTGTAAATATGGGAGTTAAGTAGGACAACATAGAGCAGCTGATACTTATTATGGTGAACGTGGTAAGAATGGTAATCAAAATGTAATTATTATGAATTGTAAAGGATTATTATAAGGTATCAGGGTCGACGAAAGTGAATAGCTAAGTTAAACTAGGACAGACGAGACCAACCTTTCCCCATCCCCAAATTCGGCCTTGTGCCACATTTTTTGTATTCTTACAAAAATAAATACATTGCTATTTTGACTTCGCCGTTTGCACCTTTTGACTTGTTTTGTCATTTTTCTGACTTTTACTTTTGGCAGGCGTCGGACTTTTTGTTTTGTGAATTAATAACACATTTGGATTACATTTTATTTTACAGAAAGACCCCTCTTTGGTTTAGCTAAGTTTTTATTTTTTATTATCTTTTCGTTTTCTTGCTTTGTTTTTTAATTTTATTTTCTAGCTTTTTGCATTTTAGTTTCGTATTTTTTTGGCAGTATGTTGTTTTTGTTTAGGTCGGCCGTCTTGAATTTATTTTGTTTGTTTCTTTTTCAGTATCCGTTTGGACTTAAGTGCCATATTTATTGTTGTTTAAAAACTTTCCTTTAATAGTAATTTTTCATTTGAATTGTTTTAGAC